>JAODAL010019484.1:0-71884 GCA_025379985.1 Phyllomedusa bahiana | reverse complement strand
GTGGAGCAGCCCCAAATTTTTGAAAAAGATCCTTTTCTCCTGGAAATACATCACCCAACTGGTAACCCAAACCATTGGGCTGAGAACGGAAGGGTTTGGCCCTCACTTTGCCTAGTGTGAGCTGGGGCTGTAAGCATCGGTTCTCATTGCAGTCACATGCAAAGCCTCAAACAGCGAATTATGATATTATCAGTGACCTACTACATTTGCACAATTCCTTTTCCATGACTTCTAATTAGTGTGGCTTATGTCTGTCCGTGTTCGGTTCAACACGGGTTCGATTAAAAATGTGAAAACATTTGGGTTATTTCCCCCTGACTCTAATTCTCAGTCTAGCCCTTATCCTGGCCATAACCATAAGCCTAAATTGGGGTTAGAGCTAGGATTAACTTTTTCTACTGGAATTAAAAGGGTTAACATACCTGTTTCCGCCGCTTACAGTTCTGTGACGCTGTCCCACTAACATTACATAAGTTACTGCAATGATTCGTTGGACCAGAAGTGACGTCAGATAATTTCCATTTATCCTTCAATACAGTATTTTGTTGAGGAGCCACAAAAACACTGAATTTCAGAAAGGCTAATTTGAATCTGCTTAGAGAGGCTCTAAACCACATTGACAGGGAAAAGGTCTTCAAAAATAACAGAACAGATAATAAATGGGAAATCTTTAAGAACATCTTATGCGTCCACTGTGAGAGATATTTACCTTATGGAAATAACGTGATTAGAAACAGGAGAAAAACAATGTGGATCAACAGAGATGTAAAGGAGTCAATAAATAACAAAAAGAAAGTGTTTCAGCTCCTTAAACAGGAGGGCAGTAAAGAGGCACTAAAAAGCTATGAGGATAAAAATAAAATATGTAAAATATTGATAAAGGCAGCAAAGCTGGAGACAGAAAGACATATTGCCAAAGAGAGGAAAACTAACCGTAAAATATTTTTTGACTATATAAATAGTAAAAAGATTAAAATGAAAATGTTGGCCCTTTGAAAAGTAGTGAGGGAGATATTGTAGAGGGCAATGAAGAGAAAGCAAACCTATTAAACAATTTTTTTTCCACTGTATTTACCGAGGAGGAGGATGACCTTCCTGTTGATGAGCAGAGGGATGAGGTAAACTTAAATGTTTGTTGTCTAACCCCGGAAGACAAATCCCCAGGCCCTGATGGTATACACCCCCGTGTCTTAAGAGAGTTAAGTAATGTAATAGACAGACCCTTATTCTTAATATTTATGGACTGTATAATAATGGGGATTGGTGCACATAAAATGTGGTACCAGTATTCCAAAAGGGGTAAAAAAGTGATTGTCACGGGTGGGCCTGCGACCCCCGTCCTGGGTCGCAGGCACACCCGTGGTCCCTGCATGAGAGGTGCCACCGCCCGCAGGTCGGGCGGTGGACTCGCTCACTCTGCCGGCCGGGTCCCTGCCTACTTACCCGGCCGCGCTCCTGCTGTAACTCTAGTCTCCTGGCGCGCGCGTCCCCGCTCCCTAGGGCGCGCGCGCTCCGGCTCTGTGAAATTTAAAGGGCAAGTGCACCGGTAATTGGTTATTGCCGGTCACTGCCCTTATTTAAGCCTGCCCCTTCCTCAGTCTTGTGCCGGATCTTTAGCGCCATTTAGCCTATAGAGAAAGCGTTCCTAGTCTTGTTCTGATTTACCATGTACCGTACCATTTGCTCCATTCCTCGACCACGAATCTTGCCGCCTTCCCTGACCTCCTGCCTGTCCATGACCACAAACCATTGCCGCCTGTCCTGACCTCCTGCCTTTCCCCGACTACGAGCATGCCTGACGATTTTGTACCACGCGACACCTCGGCTGCCTCCGCAAGCAAGTCACGTCAGGGGTAGCGACTTGGTAGACTCCCGCCGCAGCAAGTCCAACCCGCTTTGCGGCGGGCTCTGGTGAAAACTGGGACCTACTTAGATTCCGTTCCCTGGCACGGCTTACGCCATCGCTTGCGGTGGTTCAGAGGAACCACTATCACCGCCCGTCATAGAAAGAACCGGCCATGGATACCGGCAATGTGCCACTCCACCCAGACCCACAACTCACCACCATAGATGCCCAGCAGTCGCAACAGATCGCTCAGCAAGCAAAGCAACACAGCCATCTCTCCGCCATGATGCAGCAGTTCCTGGCCGCTCAGCAGCAGCAACCCGCTCCCTTGGCTCCCGCTGCTCCTTCGGTTCCGGCTCCGACCTCTGGTCCACGGCTCTGTCTGTATATGCCATCCAAATTCGAGGGGGACTCCAAGGCTTGCAGGGGCTTTATCACCCAATGCTCCCTGCATATCGAATTAATGGGCAACCAATTTCCTACCGAATGGTCAAACGGGGCGTTCATGTCGCCTTCTCCCCGGGGGAAAGACCGGGCCTGGGCTCCCCCCCTCTGGACCGACGACCGATCACGGAAAACCTTGCTACATTCCTCACCGATTTTCAGGAGTTTTTTGAGGAACCTGCCCGGGGCTTCTTCTCCCGAGACCGCTTTGCTAAACCTCCCCAAGGGGACTCTTCTGTAGGCGATTATGCCGCTTTTTCCGACTTTTTCCGAGTTTTTGTGGAATGAAGGGGGCGTTGACTGCCCCCCTTCGAAGGGAAAAAAAATCTCCAGCCATAAAGGGATGCCCGTCAGCCGGGACCTCCCGTCTTCCTTATACCAAACCCCCTGGCCACTGGATTGACATCCGTTTCTCAACGCCGGGAGGCACCCGGCAAAAACGAAACAGGCGGGCCCCCCGCTTCTCATTGATTTAGATCAGGGCCACTTTGTTGCAGTGCAAAGGGGGTTAAACAGTGCAGGATGGTGCAGCCACCAAACCACACTGTAACCGGCTAATTGCAGCTAGCACCTGTCGGCTATGTATCTCACTACAGAGCCACTTACTGGCATTAGGATGTACTCATACACCAGGTGGAAAGGGGGTTAATAAACTTTTTCACTGAGGGCGGTGCGAAGTTGTTTATTTAAATTTAAAAAAAAAATTGACAGACACCTCCCACTACCATCGCTGGGGCTTGGTGTCAGCCAGAGGTTTTTTTGTCACCTCAAGACTAACACTAACTCCCATCACTATTAACCAGTACCCAATACAAGGGGTACTGGGCAGAGCCAGGTTGCCGTCAGAAAGGGGATCATCTAATGTGATAGTCTGCTTTCATAGTGGCTGCAGGATGGCATTTTTTTGGGTGGGAAATGACCAATATTCAAGGACCTTCCCATCTTAATAATATCAGCCTACAGCTACCGGTTTTACCTTGGCTGGTTAAAAATTGGGGGACCCCACATTGGTTTGTTTTCATCCTTTATTAACACAGTAACATAGTTTGTAAGGCCGAAAAAGACAGACTCCATCAAGTTCAGCCTATTGTGCTACAGTGTTGATCCAGAGGAAGTCAAAAACCCCCATGAGGTAAAAGCCAATTGTCCTCATTCTAGGGAAAAAATATTTTCTGTGTCCAATCTGTCAATCAGTATAAATCCCTGAATCAACCCTTTCTCCAGAATCCTGGTCACTATAATTGTTAATTATTACTCAGAAATTATCCAACCCTTTTTGAACCGTTAGTGAATTCACCATGACAAATTTTCCTCTGGCAGAGAGTTTTCCCGTCTCACGGGCTCTTTAAATAAAAATCCCCTTTTTATGTTTTTTGTAGAAACTTCTTTTCCCAAAACGTAGGGATGCCCCCCCTTGTTTGGATCTAGTCCCTGGTAAAATAAATCTTTTGCGAGATCTCAAATTTACCTTTTTTTTTTTTTTTAAATTTAAACAAATTTATTATGCCCCCTAACCTCTTTTCTCTAAACAAAAACCCAATCTTGATCTTTTTTGGGTATTTTAGTCCCCCAGTCCTTTAAAAATTTTTTTTTGCCGCCTTTGTACCCGTTCAAGCTCTACAATGTCTTTCCTTGCACTGGTCCCCAAAAATTAACAATATTCCATTTTTGGTCTAAAACCCGGGGCTTGTATAAATGGGGAAAATGTTCTCATCAAGGCATCTTGCCCCTTTTTTTTACACCCCATAATCCCATTTGCCTTGCAGCTCTACAATAAGTTTACTGTCCACCAGGATTCCTAAGTCCTTCCCATGTCACTTTTTTTTCCAGCATTTTTCCATTTAACATGTATCATAGAATAATTTCTTCCCTTTCCCATGTGCTAACCCTTTATTTATCTGGTTAAACCTTTTCTTCCCTTTCTCTCCCAGCCTCCAACTTATCCAGATCCCCCTTTTTAATAAAACTTGTCCTTATTGTGCTGATTTTGTACACTCAAAGATATATTTTACTGTGCAATCCCTTGTAAGATCGTTAAAAGAAACTTTTAAAGCGAATGGAACCAATACTGACCCTGTGGTCCCCACTATAACAGGGATACAGTCTGAGTATATCCTTTAATCACCACCCTTTTTTTGTCTATCATGAGCCATTACTTACCCACTTCAAACTTTTCCCCCCAAAGTCCAAGCTTTCCATTTGCTTCCCAACCTAAATTAACACCAATTCTCACCACAACCCATCAGCACGCTTCCCATAAAGCTATGAATTATTTGACGGGCCCATCCTTCATAAACCCATGCGGGAACGGCGTTATACTTTTATTTTCAGTGAGATACCCAGGATAGCATAATAGAAAACCTTCAAACATTTTACTAAAACAATTAAACTTAACGGCCTTATTTTCCTGGATCCTTTTAACCCCTTTTTAAAATTTTTTTGGGGGTTACAGGGGGGGGACAGAGGGGTTTAAAGTGGGAAGGGGGGGGGTTAGGTGGAGGGAGAGGAGGGTGAGATTCAGAGGAAGGGGGTTAGAGATAAGGGAGGGTAGAGAGAGGGGGGTAGAGGTGGTGAAGATATGGACACAGTTTTTCTACCTTAGAAAGGCTGGGTGCTACCTATGGGGGTGGGACATCACCAAACTTTTCTTGATGCTATTTAGCCTAGAACCCAGGAAAGGTGGATAATTACCCCATCCTCCACACAGCTTTCCTACGTACTAAATAGTCTATCCAGCATTCAGAAAAGCCGGGTGATCCCTCAGTCCCCTCAAGTGGCATCCAGCTTTCCTATAATTTTAAAACTGTATGCCACCAGTGGAGGATTGGGATGTCCCTCAGCTTTTCTGCATGTGCGATAGAATATCTAGTGTCCAGAAAAGATGGGTGATGCAGTATCCTCCACATAGTTTTTCTTGAAATGCTGATAGCATGCCACGGGGAGTACCCAGCTACCAGGATGCGAATCGCTACCACTTATGATTTGGGTTTAATTTTTTTTTTTATTTAAATTTTTTTTTTTGACTGGGTGGGATTCGTGGCTACGTCGCATCAGTCCTGGATTTATTTTTTTAATATAATGGTTAAGGAGGGTTGTCATATTTATTTAAATAAAGTGTTTTTTGTGTTGCAATGTTCGTTTTTTAAAAACCATTTATTCATGTTAGAATAAAGGGCTCTGCAAACCCTTTCCATTACAACCTCTCGGGGTGTCCCATGGTTTTTTTTGTCACCCCAAAGGGCTGACACAAACCCCTGCGCCATTATTACTCCAGTACCCAAAGCACATGGAACGGGGAAGAGCGGGTTCCACAGAAGTGGACCCCTCTAATGTATGGTCTGCTTTTGGGGGGGGCTGTGAGCGGTATTTTTAGGGGGGAAAGGGGACTATACCTGGAAATTCTCATTCTGACAGTATGAGACTGCAGCTGTCGGTTCTACCTTGGCTTCTTATGGAAAATGAAGGGGGCCCCCACATCGGTTTTTTTCTCCAAAAATTAGTAGTTGCCCATTTTTGGATTCTCAATACATAAATGATTTTTAAAAAATAAAAAACAGGGCGTCCCCCCATTTTTTATAAACCCTTTTTAATAAAACCAACAGCTCAACCTGATATACGATTAGAAATACAGATACTGGTCTCTTGCCATCCTAAAAATACTAGCCCGCAGCCACCTCAGTAGTGGATCATCACATTAGACAGTCCACTTCTGGCAGTTATCCGGCTCTTCCCAGTACCCCTGGTGCATTGAGTACTGGGGTAATAGTGACACTGGAACTAAATGGAAAAAAAAAGACACAAAACGCACTTTTTTTAAAAATTTAAAAAAACCCCCCACAAATGACCCTCTTTCCCATTTATTAAGAATTCAATCCAAAAACTGGTCGACTATCAAAAGAGTCCCCATAGTCTAAGGGGAAAACCTATTTAACAATAAAAACATTACAAAAACATGACAAGATTGTAAACCGTGCTCTGTACTCCTCTCTGCCACTCCTCCCACACCATTGTGTTATGCATCCTAGTGTCATCCTAGTGTCAACATAAAATACAACCCCCACCTACCACCCTCCACCTCCACCTATCACCTCATAAATTCTTCATAACCTCTACCTATCACCCCATAACTTCTCCACCTCTTATCTCATAGCCCCACCACTTCCACCTATCACCCCATAACCTCCCCACCTTCACCTATCATCGCATAGCCCCATCCCTTCTACCTGTCACCCCATGTGAAGTTTGAGAGGTGAGCACAGGTAGGGAAGTGCTGGAAAATTTGAATTCTAAGATGTTTGTGTGGTAAATTCTGTAGAGACGAGTGGTGGCTGGGAGAAGTCATTATGGTGGTCTGGACAGGATGGAGAAGAAAAGGGAAAGAGAACAACTCCAGTCATAGAAAACATCTCCTTGAACATGGGGTTAAAATGCACTGTAATCACTTATAGTCGCAGACCTGTCACACTGGTATCTACCACTAATATAGTCACTGCAGGTGGAATTTAAAAAGTCTGAGACCTTTGTACCTGGACTACTGCTAAAAAAAGGTCACTGATGGAGGTTTACAGTTTTTTGCATCGCCTGTTACAGATATTTACCACTAAGGTTACTGTATTGGGTAGTTACAGTCTGCAACCGTGTGCACTGGATCTACCACTATATGGGTCATGATTTTGGGGTAATATTGGAAACCTAACGGTTTAGTTCAGGTAGAGTTTTTGACATTTTCCCAAGCTCTCCTGGAGCCTGAATAAGCTATCCAACATCCACAAACCTTCATTAGTTTTTCTTCCCAGACTTTTATAGAGGGTTTGGCTTTTGCAATGAGATGACTTATATAAAGGGGGGGGTTTAAAATGAAATTTTTTGGGGGGGTGGGGGCCCCACGTAACCCACACTCTGGATCTCCTTGAAGGTCACTTTCAAATGTTGGCAAATATGATCTTAGCTCTGCTACATCTTTTCACTAACTCTTTTCATTTAAAACTCTCACCTGCACACTAAAACTCGTACTGCTAAAATTTTAAACCTGCCATGTATTTTGCATCCTTTCATTAGTATAATTGGTCCCACATAGACATTTTTGCATTTCACGGGCCACTGGTTTTAAGGCTAGACTATATCTTTTCACTTTCATACCATCTAAAGTCTTTAAGGGGCCAGAAACACTAGAGACTTCAGATTAAATCACATATCTCCCTTCCCGCACTGAATTTGAAAGAAAATTCTAATTAAAAAAGGTCTTTTAAAATGTAAATGAAAAGAATTTATAACAAAATGCAGCCCCCATTTTGTTATGAGGAGGCACTGGGGCCGGGTACTCCAGAGGGGATTGTCCTTGATGGGGGTTTGCTCCACCGGGTCCCGCAGACGGTGCCCCCCGGATAAGATTTTATAAGGTAATTGTAACAGTCTTCCTGCTCCAGCTGCTTGTGCTGTGCAGGTCTCACTGGTTTTCTTTGCAGGAGCTAATCTGTTGCCAGTACCCGCAGCTGGCAGATGCCCAGAGGACAATGTGACTGTCACAGTTAAGTGTTAGTTACACCCGGGGGCAGCCCGGGAGACAGGTGGAGCACACAACAAAACCCCAGGCACTGCCATGGCCCACCAAGCCCCATCCTAACTCAGCAAATCCTGGTGTCACCGACTGACACCTCCTCCCATTCTCTGAATCACCCCCTCTCCATTGGGATAGCTGATGGACAGGTCGTGGCAAAACCAAGACTGGCCTAAAAGGGACTCTACCATCCAATTTTTTGCCCACATATTGACAAGTAGTATGTGACTTTTATATACAATTTTTTATTTTAAAAATTTGGTGATTTTTTATATAATTTTTCCCTATAGACATTACTTCCTGGTTTGCCTCTCTGACTCCGTCTCTGAGCTCTAATAGCACAGCAGTAAGATGATAGCTTGATGGTTCTCTTCCAGGTCCACTAAGGGCCTGAGAGATAGAAGTGTTAGCAGTAGGACCTGATAAGTGTGAAGAAAGCTGAAGTCTTCCTAGTGTAGAAAAAGATTAACCCATTATCCTTTTATGTATTGCTCTTATCATTGCCCATACCGATCTATTCTAACCTCTAGCTATCCCTGACCAGAGAACAAAAGAGCTGTCATTACCTACTAATTTGTAATAAGATTACATGCAAATTAGTATTTCTTGCGGCACCAATAGTAAATTGAGATTACGCTGTCTGGTCATATAGGAGTTTTAACTCTTCACTAACACAGCTAGAGAAGAGCAAAGATTTAAAAGGGTATTTTTTTAATTGCATAGGACTGCCAAAATGAAAAAAATACTGTCAAAGATTTTTTTTCTTAACCAATTGTTTTTGAAGAATATTGATTTTAACAAAAATAGCCCTTTCTGACAAAAGTGTCCCATTAAAAGGAATCTCCAGAACAGGTCATAATTATATGATCAGTGGGTGTTCAACATCTGGAACCCCCACTAATCACCACAACAAAGGGGCAGCAACATTTGGTGTGTGTGACTGTGATCATGGTGTACAGATCCACCATGCTCAGCCCCATTCTCTTGAATGAGCCAAATTACAGAACACTTGTATGCATGTTGCAATGCCTGATTCTACAGCAAAAGGGCCACAGAGCTCCAGTAACCCCAACACATCCCATCTCTAGATGTAAGATAGGTCATGAATGTAATATCCTCTGTAAAGGGGGTCACAAAAGTTTAAAATACTGGTTAGTTGTAAGGGAATGATAGAATATAGAAAAAAACCCTAAAATTTACCTCTTAAACCTGCTTGTTCCAGCACCATAGCCAGCCCCGGTGATCCAAGCCGATGACGTCACCGTTCTTCACATAACCCTGTAGCCAATCATGTGTGGTATATCCAGCAAAAGACCGCTGCGTCCTAGCTGCAGGCTGACATGAAGAATGAACATGGCGTCCATGGTCGGGATCACCGAGATAGGCAGTGGTGCTGAAACGAATGAGTTTAAAAGGTAAGTTTTTTTAAATAAACTCTATTATCCACTAATGACTAAGCAGCATTTTAAACTTTTGGAACACCCCTGCCCAAGTAATGCCAACAAGCTTGACTGTAGTACGTTCTGTTAAACCACACTATTGGGGGGCAACCTCCTGTGGTCCAATGTCAGTGGAAGAGTCATCCTAATACTGCATGGAGGAGTTTTTTGGTTAAAAATTTCGGAGACACAAAAATATCTTGCTGGTTTGGCAACCTTGGATCTTCTTCAAAAACTCACCAGGGTTCCAGATTCTATTTTCTAAATGCGAAACACACTCCTACCAACTAAGTACACTGGTTATCATTGTGATCCTCCCACGGTCATTTGAGAATCCAGTGGTTTTCAAGAGTCATCCAGTCCCCACCCCTCCAATCCCCCTTTTTATTTGTTTTACTTTCCTCTATGTCCTCTTTGCCCTTCCCTCTTTTCATCTAAATTCTTCTTGACCCCTAACACTACACTTTTGCTTATGCCTTAGTGTTGGGGTCCACCAGATTGACTAGGCTATGATCATCCTATAATTGATGACTGATTCCCGATCTTGTGTGCTTAGGCCTTCGGGTGAGGGAAAGATTGTTGTCTTATTACAACTATCCTTTGTATGTTCAGTCCTACGTGACCGGTTTACTTCTGTTTACCAGTGTATGAAATCCCAATAAAAACTGATGAAACATAATAACAGTGTGATGCACCTTCAGAGAAAAACCTTCCAGACAGTTCATGATCTGGGTTGTCTAAAGGTTAACGCTAGTATCCCTGCTGGTTAAGGGTGTTATTGGCGCTAAAATCCCTGGAGGTTTGATGACGAGGATAATGTATCTGGTTATCTGATGTGCTCTAAGTAGTCCAGGGAATTTTAGTAGTAATATATCAGATGGTCCATGGTGTCTCATGGTGTCCATAGTGGTCTAGGGTGTTCTACCGGCAAAATCTCTTATGGTCCAGGGTGTTCTACCGGCAATATCTCTGATTGTCCACAGTGTTGAAGGGATAATGTTTCAGGTGGTCGGGAGTGTTTTATTGGGCAATATCTATGGTGGCTCATGGTATTTTTGCTGTAATACCTCCAGTAGTCCAGGGTGTTCTAAGGATAACATGTCTGGTAGCCCAGGGTGCTCTAGCAGTAATATCTCTGGTATTCCAGGGTGTTGTAGGAGCAATATATCTTATGGTCAGGTGTTTTTAAGGGACAATATCGTTGGTGTTCCAGGATCTTTAGGGGACAATGTGAATGGTGTGCTAGGGGCAATATCTCTGATGGTCTAAGGTGTTTTAAGGACAATATCTCTAGTGGTTTAGTTTATTTTTGTGATAATACCTCTAGTAGTCCAGGGTGTTTTAGGGATAATATGTCTAGTAGCCCAGGACGTTTTAATGGTAATATCCCTGGTGAGCCAGAGTGTTTTTGGGACAACAGGGTGTTTTTGGGACAATATCTCTGAAGGTCCAGGATATTTTAGGGGGAATATCTATGTGCTGCAGGGTGTTTTTGGGACAATATCTCTGAAGGTCCAGGATATTTTAGGGGGAATATCTATGTGCTGCAGGGTGTTTTAGGGACAATATCTCTAAGGTCCAGATATTTTAGGGGAATATCTATGTGCTGCAGGGTGTTTTAGGGACAATATCTCTGACGGCTCAGGGTATATTTGTAGTAATATTTCTAGTAGTCCCAGTTGTTTTAGTATTTCTGTAACTGGTTTCCCAAGCTAATTCACAGCAATATTTCTAGTGATCCAGGGTCTTTCTGCCGTAATATCTCTAGCAAAGCAGGGTGTTTTAAAGGACAATATCTCTGGTGGCCTATGGTATTTTTGTGGTATTTTTGGCATTACATGGTATTTTACAGTTCATACAGTATCTCTTGGAGTCTAATTAAATACAGTATTTGTAGTAGCCAAGAATGTTGTAGGGATAATGTGTCTTGTGGTCCAGAGTGCTTTAGCAGTAATATCTCTAACAGCCCAGGGTGTTGTAGTAGTAATATCTCTGTTGGTTCGAGGTATTTTTGTGATAATATTTCTGGTATTTCATGGTATTTTACAGTCCATATCTCTGGGAGTCCAAGGTTTTTGAGGTGTAATATCTCTGATATTCCAGGTAGGGGTGGAGCTAAAGACTCATGGCCCCGGGTGCAAAACTTCAGCTTGGGACCCCCCTGTGGACCGATACTTTTCAACAACAGGTTCTTTAATTGACGTGACGAATGTCTGAGTTGCAGCACGCTGCAGAAAATTATTTCTAATGGCGCCAAAGAAAAACAAGTTATACAGCCAAAGTGTCTGTCCCATTTGCCCCACTTCCACCCTTCCAAAAAAAATGAAAAAATGTTGTGAGGTTAACAGGAAAAATATGCAATTGTGCCTTTTGTTTTATGGGTTTACTTTTTGTTGGAGTTTGTGCTGAACAGCTTAATTGACATTTATCTGTATTCTGCGGGTCAGTACAATGGCCACATTATCACCACTATATAGTCACTAATACCATCATGTTACTAACCAAACCAGTATACCAAGACCAATAACACCAGTAACAACAATACACTAAGACCAAATAATAGCCCACATATCACTACCATACAGTAATAAAACTATACTGTTACTGACCAAACCAGTATACCAAGACCAATAACACCAGTAACAACAATATACAAGGACCAAATAACAATGCCACATCATCCCCACATATCACCACGATAAACGGTCTGAATAATACCATTGTACTGTTACTGAATATAAACCATTACACTAAGACCACTATTACCACCATACAGTGACCATATAGGGGTAGATAGCAGTGTACATAGGCTCTGCAGCCATATAAGAAATACAGGGCAGTTACATTTAGTGACTTATAGGTGACATCTTATCTGATGAGTCGTCCTCTTTCCCTTTTCTTTCTCCATCCAGTCCAGACCGCCATGATGACTTCTCCCGGCCAGGAATCCCTGCAGAATTAATCACACAAACACGTTATACTCCAAACAGTGAAAGTGCCCCCATTAGATTATTAGGCCCCATTTATGCCACCAGTAGGTAGGAACACACTCTAGTTGGTATATAGGGCCAGTTACAGCAGGTAGGCGGGTATATAGGGCCATTTACAGCAGCTAGGGTGGTATATAGAGCCAGTTAAGGCAGGTACGGTGGTATATAGGGCAATTACAGCAGGTAGGCCAGTTACAACTAGTAGGGTGGTATTTAGTCCCAGTTACAGCAGATAGGGTGGTATATAGGGCCAGTTACAGCAGGTAGGGTGGTATATAGGGCCAGTAATAACAGGTAGGGTGGAATATAGGGCCAGTTATAGCACGTAGGGTGGTATATAGGGCCAATTATAGCAAGTAGGGTGGTATATAGGGCCAGTTATAGCAGGTGGGGTGGAATATAAGGCCACTTATAAGGCCGTAGCTGTCATGCTAATTTTATATAGTACAAGCGATCACGTGTCATGGTGCACGCCGCAGTCTCTGCTCGGACTTGTCCGTGTCCTTGCCGCGGCTCTCCCCGCCTCCGTGTACTCACCTGTCCACGCTCCTGCTCCAGTCCTCACTGCTGCCGGCATCCTGTGCGCACATACGCTGGCTCACTGAGATTTAAGGAGACAGTACACAATTACCTGGCCAATGACCATTCACCACCTATCACATAGGTTGTGCCCCCCTTGCTGAGGGCAGCACAGGCTAGTGTCAGACCTGCTGTTCCCAGCACTGCCCCCTTATTCTGTAAGATCAGCAGTTTTAGAGCATTTAATGCTAAAAATCTTATTCATAGCGGGGTATTAGCTCCACCCACCAAGGCTAGCCCCGCCCACTGACAGTTATTCACATGTTTCTACCTATTCAAAGTAATAGTTTCTCATTTTAGGGGGGGCGGGGCTAGCCTCAGGGGGCAGGTTTTTGAAAAAAACTAACTCTCTGAAGGACTCTTCGAATGACTCTTCTGGCTGAAAACTGCAGATTTGAGCATTAAATACACAAAAACTGCTGCATCTTACAGAATAAGGTACACAGCACGGGAAACAGCAGGCCTGACACTACTTGTGCTGCCCCTCACCCAAGGGGGCAAAAAACCTTTGTGACAGGTCTTTTAAGGAACTTCTTGTCTGTGCTCTGGGTCAGTTTTTTGATGTCTCCACATTGATCCTGACCTCTGGTTGTTGTCTGTTACCTGCGTTTACTGACGTCCTGTTTCCTGCTTTACCTGTACTGCTAATACCTGTTGCTATGCCAGCCTGCTACCTGCCTGAGACTCTGCTACAGTCTACGGTAGCACCTGCCTGTGCCAGGTCATCTAAGCCTATTCCCGCTGTCCTACGTCCAGCACTTTGGATGCCACCGCCAGTAGCCACGTCGGGGTAACGGCCTGGGGGTTCCCCACAGCTAAGTCTGTTCTTCCTTGCAGTGAGCTCCAGTGAAGACTGGGGGCCCTTAGACCCCACTCCCTGGCGTGGTTTGCATCTCCATCTCTCGCGGTGACCCAGAGAATCTACATTTACCCAACTTCCAGGATTACAACATGTTCAAGTTCCAAAGGGGGACTAAATCATGATGTAAAAAATAAAAAAAATGTAAAGTTTAAAAAAACTAAAAAAATTCCCAATGCCAAAATTGCATTTTTTGGTCATTTCATGCTCCCAAAAAGTCTCATGTATCCCAAAATCGTTCCAATAAAACCTAAAAATTAGCCCTGATTTAGGTCCATAGGTGTAAAAAAAACAAAAAAAATGACTGATTGCACCAAAAATGGCACCAAGTTGAAAAAATAGAAAAGCTTTTTTTAAAAAAAAAAAAAAATACTAAAACATAATGAAAACCTTTTACTTTTGGATATCACCAGCATCGCAACAACCCTCAGAACACAGATAATGTCATTTATACCTAACAGTGAACTCCATGAAGACAAAACCTCGTTTTTTTTGCACTTTCCCTCCCACATAGAACTTTTGGGGGTTTCCTAGTACGTTACATGGTACAGTCAATGGCACCATTCAAATGTACATCTTGTCCTGCAGATATCAAGCTTCATACGGCTATGTAGACACAAAAATAGAAAAACAGTTATGGCCCTGGGAAGGCGTGAGGAAAAAAACCAAAAACCCCAAATTGCTGCGTCATTAATGGGTTAAAGGAAGTGACATAACCCGTGGACAGGCATGGCGCTGTTGCTGGAAGAAAGCAGCCACGTTTTTCTCATTCTGACCAACCGTTTTAATCATTATTTTCTTGGTGCCCTGTATACCAATCGGTGATGACAGGAAACTGCCAGGAGATTCTCTGCAGCTCCTCACCTGTTGCTCATGACAAATATCCTTGTAAATAGAAATAACCTATTTCCTGAGCAGAGTCATAGTTGATTTTAGGAGCCTATGATCTCTTAATAATCCACTGTATTAATCACACAGTCGCCATAGGAATTATAAAAAGCTGCCTGTTATATTAAGCAACCAGACTCCTCCATGCTGGAATGTCCGGGCATGATTTCATCATCAGCCAAGGTATTTGGGCCACTCATGTCTCAAAACATGGCTGTCAGACGTTTCTGGTAATCATTGATGATCTTCCTACAAACACTATGCAGATGTTCTCCTGGTCAGATTGGAAACCCCAGTGCTGCCAGGAAGGCATTGATGGAATTGGCCGTCGTTCATAGTCACACAACCTCACTATTCAAAGGCTTCAGTATTATAAGCATGTATATATGCAAAAATATAGGTACATCTATCACAACTTGGCATAGCAGATACAACAAGCCCAAACTCCCCAAAACATGTCTTAACCTCAGTACTGTTGCTCCAATTGGGCCCAATTTGGTTTTGGACACGTTGAATTTTTTCTCTAACTTTATCCCTGTCTCTTACCCTGTTCCTAAGGATAATCGTAACCCTAACTTGGGGTCAGGGTTATGATTATCATTAGGAACAGGGTTAGAGACAGGGATAAAGTTTGAGAAAAAATTCAACGGGGTTAGGGGGTTTTTGTGTGTTTTAACAGTTAACTTATCTGAAGGGATAACTGTATAACATTTTTTTCTACACTTAGTAATGTATTAGCATATTCATATATGCTAATACATTATAAACTGTGTCAGTCTGACACAGGCAGCAGTCAGGGCAGCACACAGTGTGCCCTGATCGCTGGCTTCTTACACAGACAACCCTGGGGCTACTCTAGGTCCCCAGGGATGACTGTGCAGCCGTTCCCTGAGCTCTGTCGGGTGACCGGGTGTACTGATCACCTGACAGAGCAGGAGAAAGCCCTTTGATTACGCTGCGGTCATGAATCACGGCAATCAAAGGATTAAGCGCTGGGGAGCGGAGGTTTCCCCCACGCCCCGGCGCTTGCAGAGGCTGTGCTGGGAACAGGGCTGGGAAGTACAACTCTGTTCCTAGTGCAGCTGCGGCGGTGGGAGCTGCAAGCCCCGATGTCTGCAGCAATACAAAAAAGATGTTGCTGCAGAAGAACGTCCTGAAATGCGCCAAAAGACGGCAAGCGGTCGTTAAGAAGTTAAAAGATAAATAAGGACTTTGGGTTCAAAGCAGGGTGAGGTGTACACCAATATTCCAGACTGCTGCACTACTGAAGGACATGGTTGGGGTGTCCTATGAGAAAAAAAAATCCTCACCTCTGTGACACCGTATGGACGATGTATGAATCCAAATACACTTTATTCCAGGAAAACTCATGGAGTAGGGCCAGATTAAGTATCGACCCCTTATCATAGTAAATCCCCTCTCCAAATAAGCATTGATTAATCCAAAAAAGAACCAGAGAGTATAGGATAAAATATCCAAATTACTTTATTCATAATAGTTTAAAATGCAACATTACAAAAATACAAAAATTAGTGTTTATTGAAAAATCCGACAGTAATCGGCAGAGTACACATCCTCCTAAGTATATATGTGTTAGTATAAGACCAAAAATACTATGCCTAAAGTACCATTAAATAAACTAATCAGACCTGTGGGTCGATTAATTAAATACCATATACATAGATATAATAATAGAGTTGTACATCATATAAAATATATTTCTAATACCTTCCACTAGTCCTCCAAGTATCTATATGTATATATATCACAAGGAACAAGTGTAATGGTACACTCCATCTATGTATACTGCTATCATATTAGGGAAAGGCATATCAATGAATAGTTCTTTTAGATCATGATAGATACAGTATAGTGGTCAAACTGCTTACCAAGAGTAATGTAGGTTGTACCTGCCACCCCGACGCGCGTTTCGCCACAGTATTGCTTCCTCAAGGGGTACAATCAATATTGGTCACCTCCTGTTTAAATAGCGCCATTCACAGCTGGGGATTATTACCGGCGCACGTACAGCGTTCGGAAGAGGCCGCGTCACTGCCACGCTTCCGGCAGTCCCGCAGTCATGCGCATGCGCGGAAGAATTCACTTCCGGACATGCGCCGAGTGCGTTACTGGACGCCAGAGTCGCAACGGGCGCCATGCCTCCCACACTGCGCGTGCGCACCATCCAGTGACGCCACCCAGGTATTTAGAATAGCTTTATTGCATCTAGGGAGTACGGACAACGAACAGAGATTCTCTATCTGCATTACAACCATAACATTTGTATTTAGGTAGTTAACCCCCAATGTCCCCCCATTGGGGGTTAACTACCTAAATACCAAGGTTATGGTTGTAATGCAGATAGAGAATCTCTGTTCGTTGTCCGTACTCCCTAGATGCAATAAAGCTATTCTAAATACCTGGCTGGCGTCACTGGATGGTGCGCACGCGCAGTGTGGGAGGCATGGCGCCCGTTGCGACTCTGGCGTCCAGTAACGCACTCGGCGCATGTCCGGAAGTGAATTCTTCCGCGCATGCGCATGACTGCGGGACTGCCGGAAGCGTGGCAGTGACGCGGCCTCTTCCGAACGCTGTACGTGCGCCGGTAATAATCCCCAGCTGTGAATGGCGCTATTTAAACAGGAGGTGACCAATATTGATTGTACCCCTTGAGGAAGCAATACTGTGGCGAAACGCGCGTCGGGGTGGCAGGTACAACCTACATTACTCTTGGTAAGCAGTTTGACCACTATACTGTATCTATCATGATCTAAAAGAACTATTCATTGATATGCCTTTCCCTAATATGATAGCAGTATACATAGATGGAGTGTACCATTACACTTGTTCCTTGTGATATATATACATATAGATACTTGGAGGACTAGTGGAAGGTATTAGAAATATATTTTACATGATGTACAACTCTATTATTATATCTATGTATATGGTGTTTAATTAATCGACCCACAGGTCTGATTAGTTTATTTAATGGTACTTTAGGCATAGTATTTTTGGTCTTATACTAACATATATATACTTAGGAGGATGTGTACTCTGCCGATTACTGTCGGATTTTTCAATAAAAACTAATTTTTGTATTTTTGTAATGTTGCATTTTAAACTATTATGAATAAAGTAATTTGGATATTTTATCCTATACTCTCTGGTTCTTTTTTGGATTAATGGACGATGTATGAATGTATAGAATCCAGGATCGGTAGGGACTGACGCACCTTGGTCTAACAGCAGCTTGTGGAGCAATCAGATAATAGACATAGGAGAGAGAGGTGGGGAAAGGTAGTGGTAACCAGAGACACTTGTGTACTCTACGAGGAGATAAAATCTTCTTTATCTTCTGACCACAGCAAAATCAAAGCAACAATGTATTTGGTAACAGTCTTCATTTACCTTTCCCTACATGTTAAAGTTAATCATTGTGGTAAGAAAACCCCCTTAATCATAGCCATGATTAAGGACTAATAGATTCTATACCTTGCGGTTATATTTTTCCATGTTTAAAGTTACTATAGGCAATGTGTGACTTTATGTACGCCAGAGTTATAGTGAATATCAAGTTAAAGATCTGCATCTATTCAGCAGTTTTTAGTGCACTCTCACCACTTTGTTTTTAAGAAGTGGGTGGGGCTTAGTGAGAGGGGTGTGGTATCCACAGTATGACATTTTACTATAATTTATGTCAGAAAATGTTGTAAATTACGGATGAAATCTACAGCTGGCGTATATTTCACTTTCAGTTATACAGACACTGTATTGAGAGGTACAGGCCTCTTAAAGTGGCAGAAAAAAAACACTTCCATAGACATCACTTAGCAGCTAGATATAAAAACACAATCTTTATTGAAATAGAAAAAAAAAAAAAAAAAAACAAACAAAAATCAACCCACTAAGACCCTTTACCCCAACTACCAAAACCCCTTTCCCCTAACCAAAACAACCTTTAGGAGATTCCCCTGATAAGGGCGCCCCCTCCCGGGAAACCCTACCCCTGCAAACAATCCCTATTTTTCCCTTTGTTACCCTGCTGTAAAAACCCTAAAAAAATTTCCTAATTTTTAATGTTTACACAAAAAACGGGGAAAAATATAATTTTTTTTTCCCCAAAATTTGGGGAGTATACCGTACTGTAAATCCGGGAAGGGGGTGTAAAAATTTAAAACCCCTAAAAATTAAAAGGGAAAAAATTTTCCCCTTGGCCCCAATTGCTTTCCCCCCCCCAAATATAGGGGTTTTCATCGGGGCCCAAAAAACTACTACTTTTAAACACCCCGGGAAATTTTACACACCAATAAAAAATTTATATATCAGCAGCCCCCAATACACCCCGGGGAAATAATGTAGAAAAAAACAGTACATGGGCCCACCGGTTTATAGTTTAAAACTTGCGGTCCCCGTCATGATGAGATCCCCCGTGTCCGGGGATACCGGAAAGGGCCCCTAAGAGAAGAGGGAGTCCCAACCTAAATAGTCCCCGCCACAATGGCCATCCCCCCATTTCCCTAACGCTGCATGGCGCCGCCCTTATAAAAAAACCGGGCCCCCAATCCTGTTTACGAAATTTCCGGGCAAAATTCCCGGTTCCCGTCACATGCGCCACCCAAAAAAACAAGGTCTGGGCGAAAATGTTATACGGAGCTCGCACCGGCGCAATAGCCCCCGGCTCTTATCTTAGTTCCCACCAAGCTCCCCCCCAAAAAAAAAAACCCCGCGATTCCCGCGCGCCTGTGCTTATACATCTCTAAAGCTTTTCATTCCCTTAAAAATAGGGGGCCCCCAACAAAAAACCCTCAACCCCCTTGTAGACTACAAGGCA
Organism: Phyllomedusa bahiana; assembly: GCA_025379985.1. NCBI lineage: Eukaryota > Metazoa > Chordata > Amphibia > Anura > Hylidae > Phyllomedusa > Phyllomedusa bahiana. Next base: position 52,448 of record JAODAL010019484.1, on the reverse strand, counting down.
CCGGGAAATCTTTGCATCATTATGAAAAGGGGGAAAAACAGCCAACCCAACCTTTTGGTTGTAAAAAAATTATTTTTTAAATTTTTTTTATTGGCCCAAATTTTTACCCCTTTTCCGGGGGCCCTAAAATTTCCCAACTGGCAGATAAAAAAGTTTTTTCCCAAAACGATGTAACCAATAAGTAAGCCCCAATTTTTTCCCTTTCCCCTTTTTGGGAAAAACAAAATTATCCCAAAAAAAAAAAAAAATAAAAAAAAGGTTTTAGTATAAATTTAACCTTTTAAATTTAAAAAAAAATTTTTGATTTTTGATGAAGGGGAAAAAAATTTGACTTTGCCCTTTTTAACCTTTGGCCCTTTAAAGATCTTTTTGGAAATCCAAAAGGGGTTTCTCCTTTAAAGGATTTTCCCTTTCTTTCCCCCCCTTTTCCTTTGGGGGCCCACCCACTTTTTCCCAATTTTGGAGAAAGGGTTTAAGTACGTCACTCGCCACCGTGTTTCCTCCCCCAAACTTTGTCTGGCCACTGGGGGTCCCGCCCAAATTTTCCCCCAAAAACCCCACCAATGTGTTCCGGGGATTTTTTTCCCCTGAATTCCGGGGAATTTTTTTACCACATTTTGTAGTGGGAAAGGGAACAGGAAATGCAAAAAATCCCCCCTTGGTCTTGCATTTTTGGGCAAACGGGTTAAGTTTAAAAAATTTTTCCCTTTTGTCCAAAACCCTTTGCTCACCTTGATAAATTTACAAGCTTTACTTTGACCCAACACTTATACAAACCACAAATAGGTGTACCCAAACCCAAGGTTTCGGGCCGGAGGGGGCGGAAAAAAAGGGCAAAGCACAAATCTTTTCCCTCAGTTTTTTTCCCCCTTCTGTTGTTAATCACCGGAGGTGCATCTATCAAACCCTGAAATAACGAATTTGCGGGAGAACCCCCCCAAAAATTTTGCTTCCAAAATTCTTTAACCCCCCAGCCGCCACATCGATGTCCCAAAAAAACCCAATTTTTTATGCCCTCTCTAGCTTTATTTTTCAATAAAACTCTAAAATCAGAAACCCAAGGGTTGTTGGTAGGGCCTCTTTCAATACAGCCCTTTGGGGAATCCCCTTTCTCGGGAAATTTTTTGACCGAAATCATCCGCCCCTTTTAAAAATGCCCTTCCCACTGAGGCCCGTTTCTACCGAATTCTAGAAAAAACTGTCCCTTAGGGATCCCCCCTTTCTAAAAGGGAAATATGGTTGTGCGCTGTTCCACTGCAAAGGTATTCCCGGGCCGTTGGTTTTCTAAAAGCCCTTTTAAAAAATTCTTCCTTTTATATCCCCCCTATGTTAATACCCAAAAAAATGAAAACATCCCCCTTCCCCATTTCTTTACGGGGAACCTCATTCCAAAATTGAGTTTAATATTCAATTCCCCAAAAAATGGGCAAAAAAGCTGTTCTGTCCCCAGTCCAGTTCAAAAGACGTCATCTATGTATCCCCCCCAAAAAGGGCGATACACTTGGTATATTCCCCCAAACTTTTTTCTGAGAAAACAATGGTGTCTCCAAACCGCCCCGGAGCAAATTGGCAAAGGTTTGGCGCACAGGGACTACCCTGGGGCCCTTTCCCCTGAAAACTGGTGGGAAAAAGCGGGGGCCCTTGAAAAATAAAAAATTAAAGTGTCAATAACCAAAATTCATAAGGGCCAGAATAAACATAATTTTTCCGGGTAAGAAACTGGCTAAGGGGAGATAGGAAGGGAACAAGGGCCCCTTAAAATCCTTCATTGTGGGAGGGGCTATACAGCGCTTTCCCCATCTTTTCTGCATAGCAGAATTTCCCTTCCCCCCAAAAACACATTTCCAATTTTGCCAAGGGGATCCATCGTAACCCTGATGTATGGGGGAGGGCCAAACCAAAAAAGGGTCTTAGTATTTGGCAATTAAAGGCCCCAAAATTTTGCTTTAAAGGTTTCCAATTCCTGGGAAAGATTTGGGGGTACACTTTTATAGGGTTCAAACCCTTGTGGACCTTCGGGGGGTCCTTAAAAAGTGGGTAAAAAAGGGGGGGTACCGGAAAAAAAAAATTTTAAATTCCCCTTTGATTAATCCGCTTCTCTTCCAGGCATTTTTAGTAACCCTTTTAGTTCCCTTTGGGAACCCCCAAATTTGGGATCCCCCCCTAAAATAGCATACCTTTTTTATCATTTTTGGGGTCTGTAAAAAAATATCCCTTGTCACCGGAATTCTGGGTAACGAGGGTTCCCCCCCTTAAACCCCAAAGGTTTTTTTGGGGAGGTATGATCTTTTCTCCCAAGTTTGCAAAGCCAGGTTTCTCTTCCCCTTGGGAGATTTAAAACCCTTTTATACCAATTCCCGTCCCCATTTTTTTCCAAAGCGTGGCTAACCAGTTTCCCCAAACACATCAATGTTAGTGTCATTAATAGGGGGGCATTTTATTTTTTTTTTTAAAAAAACATTGGAGAAGGGGGGCCCCCGGGGGGATCTGATCCCCCTCAACTAAGAGGGGAAGCTAACATTTTGTACATCTGCCAATTCCCATATTCGATCCTAGTTTATTACAATTTTTTTTGATCTCGGGTTTTTTAAAAAATTTTTCCCTTTAAGACTCCGGGGGAAAAAGGTTTCAGGGTCCTTGATCCACCCAAAAATTATTTTGTCGTGGGGGGCAAATGATAACCCCCCTATTCAGCGTGTTATCTCAAAAATTAAAGCTTCCATTAGACAGATTGAAAATTTTTTATTTTTGGGGTCTCATAGTCATCTCCTTAAACTCGTCTTTTGTTTAAATACTGCTGTTGTTTTTGTTCCTATTCTAAAAAAACGGGTTTCACATTAAAATTCTGGTTTTTGGCTCGATTGGGGAAACCACCAGGAGCAGAGGATGAAAAAGCAAAAACGGAAAGCTTTCCCCCCCCCTGAAATTTAATATCTCCCCCTCTTTCATTCGTTCCTCCCTCTCCTTTTTCCCTGGGGGTATTTTGGGGCCCATTGTCCCCCAAAAACGGGTTTTTGAAAAACGGGGAAAGATTAAACTCCCTTTGGGGGGGTTTTTCCCTTTTGGGTTTCCCCCTTGGGGTAAAAACATTTTCCGAGGGGGAAATTTTCGTCTCAAAGCCCTCTCGGGGGACTCTTTTTTAGAAAAACCAGTAGGGCCCCCTTTTTTTTAAAATCCCCCAGATCCCTGACAAAAAATGGCTTTTTTAAAGTTCTTTCAAAAAAATTACCCCTATCTCTAATAATTTTTTTTTTTTCAATTCCCTTTTTTCTTATTGAAATTTCCCTTCCCCTCCCTTAAAATTTTAAGGCCACCTCCCATCGTCTCCTCTATCCCCTTTTTTTTGCCACTTCAAAAATTTTCTTTTTTCCCCTTTTGAAAAGGGTGGCATTTAAAAATAAATCGATGACAAAGTGGCCTCCTGCTCCCACTCCCGCAGTAATGTTAACTTCAGGAACATTAGCCGGGGGGCTTTGGGATCCTAAGACTTTAGGAAAAAAGCTTTTTCTTGGGTGTAATTTTTTAGGGAATTTACCCCCCCACCAAAGATTTGGTATGGACCTTATACCTAATATTTAAAATTTTTTGAAACTGCCCCCATAGTTGGTTTGGGGGATGTAAAACACCCAAAAAAAAACCCCTTCCCCCAGGAAAAAAAAACCCCCCCTTTTTCATTTCCCATAAACAATTTCTGTTTTAATATTACTTGTCAAAAAAAATTTGCCCCTATCCAGACAAAATATCAGAAAAGGGATTGAATTTTAAATGCTCCAATACCAAAATTAAAACAAAAAAAGGGCACATAGTCCCGAGGATAGAAGGGGCCCCCCCTACCCTAAGATAAACCCAAAACTATGATTTAAAAACAAATCTTCAAGCAGAAAAAAAAAAAACTTTCCCTAAACTTTTACTTAGCAGCAAAATATAAAAAACCCCAAACTTTATTGAATAGTTTTAAAAAAAAAAAAAAAACCTAAATCTAACCTACAAGGGCCCCTTTTTCCAACTACCAAAACCCCCCCTAACCAAAACAACCGTAGGAATTCGCCCTGATAAGGGCGTTTCCCCACCTGGAAACCCAAACCCCAGCTAACAATCCCAAAAATTCCCCTAAACGTAACCCCTGCTGTAATTTCCAATCAAAATTTTCCTAAAATTTTAATGATACACACCACAGGAGGGAAAATATAATGGGTTTCCCACAATGGGGGGTATACCGTACAGTCACTTGTTTGGGAAAGGGGGTACATTTTCAACCCCCAGGGAAAATTTGGGGAAAAATACCCTTAGACCCAACGCGTTTCCCCCCCCAAGGGTATAGGGGTTTTCTAGGGCAAGGCCCACCTTTTTTATTAAAAATCCCCGCAATACACACCAATAAGCAAATATATTTTCAGCAGCAATACACTTCATGGATAATGTAGAAGATAACAGTACATGGGACATCAAGGGCCCATATAGATAAAACTTGCCCGGGGCCCCCGCAAAGATAGAGATCCCCCGGCCTGGATACCGGGGAAAAGGGCATAAGAGAAAGGGGGGGAGTACCAACCTAAATATCGGGAGCCACAATTGGGCCCATGCTCACCCACTTCCCGGCGTGCATAAAGGGGGCCGGGCCATTATAAAAACCGCGCCTTCCCGCTAAGTTTTTCCGGGCAAAAATTCCCCGGGTTCCGTGCGCATGCGCAGGGCCCCCAAAAAAAAAGGCTCGCGATAGGGTTTTACGGAGGCCCCACCGGCGCAATAGCCCCGGCCGTATCTTAGGGTTTCCACCCAACTCCCACAGAAACCCGCGAACCCCCGCGGCCCCGTTTCTTATACCTCCTAAACGGGCAAAACCCGATGACATAGGCTGGCCTCAAAAACCCAAATCCAAAAACCCTTTAGACTACAAGGCACCGGGAAAACAATAGCAAACATTTTAAAGTCACAGGGAAAAACAAAACCAATCCAGACCTATTGGTTTTAAAAAATTCTTTTTTTTTTTATTTATTGGTCCAAAAATTTTATCCCTTACCAAGGGGGCCCCATAATTCAACTGGGAGATAAGAAGGAAAATACCAAGATGCTAAAACCCAAAAAGTACCGTTTAATAATTCCCCCCCCCTATTAGGGGAAACAAAATTATACCAAAAAAAAAAATGGGGGGAATTTTGGGTTCCCAAATCGAAAACCCCAAATCCAAAGCACAACACTTGATATAAATATGCATGGGTCAAGTGCAAAGAATCCCACATTTCAAAATAGTTTTAGTCCCTGCATAAAAAGACAGGAAAAAGGGAAAAAAACTGTGTCCTCAATAATTTCCTTGGGCCTAAAAAAAAATGAGGGAGAGAACCAAGGGGAGGCACTGCCAATGTTTCACATGCGCATCCTTTTAAAGCGCATTAACATTGAGGAATCTAATTTTTCATGAAAAAGACAGCTTATGTTTTAAGCCGCATTAGTAGGGATAGGGAAAAAACCTGAATGTATGGGGCCTTTTCTTCTGTGGGGCCCCTAGATTTGGGCATTCTAGTTCCACTCAACAATCGGGCTCAGGTAAACCCCTTATAAATTGGCTACCTGTTCCCCCGCAGTAATGCGCCCAGTTTTTTCCCTCCTCCCAAAATAAATGTGTAGAATCTTAAAGTTTTTGGTGCGACGCCCCCAATTGGAAAGCTTACATAAATGCCCCACCCGGGGGCCCTTATTATGGACCAAATTTTTTAAGTGCGCCCGCTCAGCTAGGGGACAGGGCTGCGCCTTTTTTTGGGGTGAAAAAAACCCCCGAAATTTTGGCCCCCCAAACCCCGAAAATAAAATTTTCGCCTTAAAAAGGGGTTTGCCCCCCAAAACCAAATAAATGACCCCGTTAGCAAGAGGGCAAAAAATCTAAACAAATTACGCTGAGTCATGAAGCTGCAGTGGAGAGAGGGAGAGGGGAGGGGGGAGTGAGGAATTCAAGGGAGCGTCTCAAAACTTAAGTGAACTAATAAACAGTACAACAGTGGATTCAATACAGCAAGACAGAGCCTCAGATGGCACTGTCAGGAGAAACCTTATCTGCTAAGAAGCTAATGTAATGTAAACAAATCACGAGCTGACAGATACGCACACAGACACACACAGCGGAGAGCACATAGCCCTGCATAAGGGGATCCTGTGACATGTTCACTCAAATAATCAAACTCTAACTTGTGAATTCTGTATACAAAAGAGAACACCTATTCTAAACAGCAGAGTGAAAGCTTCTTCATCAGATAAAGCAGGGATCTAATAACACTACAGCTAGTTATTCTGTATACAAAAGAAAACATATTGCTACCCGGTGCCTTAAAAGACCATTCATTCTGCCTGTCATCAGATAAGAAGTGATTCACGCAAGCGCGGCCTTTCAGCTCCTGGGTCGTGACTAGGGGAAGCTTTGTGGTAACCAAGCGGGGTTGAGAATTGCTGTAGCTCTCAGAGTTTTCACTTTTTTTAATCACATATATTTAGAAAAGTGATTAAATACCCATTTTGGAGGGTCCCACGTCAACATTACATGGTGGCAAAACCCCTTTAAGTGTTCAGTTTACAGCTATGGTAACTATAGAGTCTATTGAGAGGGGAGGGGAGGCAGAGAAACACACAGAGATGGTGCTGGCTTTATAATGTCGGCTTTATGTAATTTCAGTGCTGAACTTAAAGCTACACTGCTCCTTACTGCTGTCTAATGTCCTCCATTCTGCTGCCTGTGTGTGTAACTCTCATACTTTAATCTCTTTCCCCTTCCCTCTCCATAGACTTCTATAGGTAGCTTCATCTGACATTTTTGTGAAACAGGAACCTACCTTCCTCTGCAACACAAATTATCTTACTTATTTATGACTGATTAAACAGCTAAAGCAGAAGGGAGGGGTCAAGGATGCTGATAAGTGATGAAGGAAGCATTTTTTAAATAAAATATATTACAGAGTTTCTTAGTTTTATTTGTACTTTTATTTTATGCAAAGTTCTATTATCTTATTTCTTGTAATTTATCCAAGCCAAAAAGACTATTGCTTCAGAATAGACCCGTTCATTTTAATGGATGTCCTACCTTAAAGCTGTGGCGGGCATTTACTCAATAGTTCTCTAGTAGATAATAGCTGAGTATTGGCACTCCGGCGGAAGATCTGGCAAGTTTGAAAATCCGCCAGAATCCGGTGGATTTTAAAACCGACTGGAAAAAAATCCATGCTGCGTAGACTACAGCACGGATTTTTCATTGTGGTCTACACAGCGCTGAGTACGATCGGATTTTTGGTGGATTCTAAATGCTGAAACTGCCGTAAATCTGATGTAAAACTGTGCTGTGTAGACATAGCCTTATGAAGAACTTAACCCATTCCAGTTTTTAGAATTTTTTTTTTTTTCATTTTTTCCTCCCCACCTTCCAAGAACCATAGCTTTTTTATTTTCCCAACTACATAGCCATATGACAGCTTGTTTTTTGCGGGACAAGACGTATTGTCACGATCCAGTGGTAACAACGTACGCTGAGGCGCCGATTGCTGATATCTGGGTGTGGATCCACTGTGATCACCGCAGGCGAGATGGTATATGGAGATCCACGCTGGAGTCTAAGGGGCCCCCGGTCTTCACCGGAGCCCGCCGCAAAGCAGGAAGGACTTTGCTACGGGGAACCCCCAGGTCGCTACCCCTGACGTGGCTACCTGCGGTGACAGCCGATGTGCAGGTCAGGAACTCCAGGCACAGAAGCGGTGATAGACGGGTACAGCAGGAAAACGTATGCAGCAGGATACAGCAGTTAGACGTATGAGTCCAAGGACAGCAGAAGCACAGCAGGGTCTGTATGGGTACAGGGCAGGGTTCAGCAGGTACTAGACAGGTATCAGGGACAGCAGAAGACGACAGACAGGTGGTCAGGAGCTCTGATGGGCTGCAGGAACTGAACCAGCATCTCAGGGGTTAAGTCCAGGATAGCAGCCCTGAGAAGCTGGCAGGAGCTCTGATGGACAACCTCTCAGCATGAGGCACAACACTGGACTGACCCAGAGCAAATACAGGAACTTCCTCTTATAGCCAGGGGTCACAGGTCAAGAGGAAGGTGGACTGAACAGAGGACCTATAAAGGGCAGGAAGCTGCCACGCATCTGGAGGCACAAGCACGAAAAGGGCCCGGGAAACAAGAGCAACGGGACGGGTAAGTATACGCAGAACACGGGCTGGGGGGACCCCTGCCAGGGCCCCACAAGACATGGCAGGCACGGACACGCTGATGGCCAAGGCAGGAAACAGGGGTGTGAACCGTGACAGTACCCTCCCCCCCCCAAAGCCCCCTCCCCCCCCCAAATCACGAAGGAATTCCGCTAGACGGGGGCCCGCGAATCTAGGGGGAAACCCCCCAAAATCATAGGCTTTGATACCATTTAGGGAAAACCTTTTAAAAGGAGGTGCACGGGGGGGAAAAAAACGGGTCAGAAAATTTTGGGGGGAACTCGGGGTGGGACCAGAGCCACGGGCGTCTGGGGGGGGACCAAGCCAGGATCTCGGGCGGGACCAGGGCCCGGGGCGTCTGGGAGGGACCATGGGACAGACGGGCGCTCTGTGCGGGACTACGGGACAGACAAGCTCTGGGCAGGGCCCCATGGGACAGAGGGAGCTCTGGGGGGGGACCATGGGCAGATGGGGGCTCAGGGGGGGCCCAGGGAAACGGCCTCTGGGCGGGCCCAGGGGACAGAGGGATGTCGGGGCGGGCCCATGGGACAGAGGGGTCTAGGCGGGCCCAGGGACAGACGACCTCTGGCGGGAAAGGGGACAGACGGCGCTCTGGGCGGGACCATAGACAGACCATGTCTGGACGGGATCATGGGCAGCGGCCTGGGGGAAACCCAGGGACAGCCCGAGCTCGGGGGAACCAGGGCCGGGGGGGACAACAAACCTCTGGCAAACCAGAGCCAGGGGACAGAAGACGCTCGGGGCAAAACCTGAGCCAGCGGGACAGAAGACGCTCGGGCGAACCAGACCCCACGGGAAGACAAAACCTCGGGGCAACCAGAGCCGGGGGAAGACAGACCTCTGGGCAAACCCAAAGAGCCAGGGGACAGACAAGCTTGGGTGAACCAGACCCAGCAGGCAGGGAACAACTAAAGACAGCAGGAAACAGCAGGCACAAGTGGGGAAACCAGGGGCGGGTTCCATGGTCATCCTTTTCTGTCACGACCCGGGGTAACAGTACGTGAGGCGCCGATGCGGTACGGGTGTGGCAGCAGAAGCACAGACAGGGGGTCAGGGCTCTGATGGGCTGCAGGAACTAAACCAGCACTCGGGATAAGCCCCAGGAACAGCCCTGAAAAGCTGGCGGGAGCTCGATGGAAAAATTCGATGAGGCACAACACGGGATGCCCCAGAGCAAATACAAACTTCTTTTAAGCCAGGGTCACGGTCAAGAGGAAGGTGAACGGGGACAGGGACCTATAAAGGGCAGGAAGCTGCCACGCACGTGTCCTAGGAGGCACAGAGCACGTATAGGACCCCAGGAAGCAAGAGCAACAGAACAGGCAAGTATACAGCAGAACACAGGCTGCCGGGACCCCTGCACAGGGAGCCCCAGCAGAGACATGGCAGGCACGGACATGTTGATGGTCCAATACCGGGACCGCGGCGTGAACCATGACAGTACCCTCCTCCTCAAAGCCCCCTCCTCCCCCTCCAAATCACAGAATGGAATTCCGCATAGGCCAGGGTCCTGCAGAATCTACGGCGGTAACCCCAAAACCAGTACGGGCTGTATGATAGCCAGTATAGGGAAAACCTATTAAAGGAGGGACCGCTGCATGAACCGTGACACGTATTTTTTATTGTTGACATTGACTGTACCATATAGTGTACTGGGAAATCCCCAAAAATTCTATGTGGGATGGAACATGAAAAAAATGCAATTGCGCCATTTTTGCTTTGAGTTAAATTTTTGGTATAACTGATGAGTTATCTGTATTCTGCAGGTCGATTGATTCTGGTGATACCAAATTTGTAGATTTTTCATATGTTTTAGTACTTTAAAAAAAAAACTTATTGTATTTTTAAAATTTTCCACTGAAATGTCATTTTCTGAGAGCAATAATGTCATTATTTTTCAGTCTATGGACTTTGAGCAATGGCTTATTTTTTGTGGGCTGAGGTGTAGTTTTTCTTGGTACCATTCTACGATACATGCAACTTTTTCATCACATTTTGTTCCAATTTTTGGGGACGTGAAATCATCAGCTTCACTAAGGGCGACATGTATGTATTTTGGCCCCCAGGCATCAATTTTATTGTGAGCATTAGTAGTGTTGAATGCGCCTGAATGAACCTTTTCTACTGTGGGTCATAGATTTGGCACCATCTAGCTCCAAAATGACAACTCAGGCTCAGGTAGACAACTATTAACTTGGTCTGACTGTTCTAAATGTTTTGCACTTAGTTTTACCGTCATCCAGTCATAAATGTGTAGTATCATACGGTTGTGGTGCGACACCTCCAGAACACCCCCACATCTTAGGCGCATTACAAAGTGGCGCAGGTGCCCAATAATGCACTTAATTTTGAAGTGCGCCTGATTATAAATCTAGAGAACAGGGCTGCGCCAGTTTTTGGGCTGAAAGGACCCCAGAATTCTGGCGCAGCCCCGTACATACATGTCATCCTAAGTGTTCAATTCACAGCTACCTCTATAGGTAGTCTATTGAGAGGGGAGAAGAGGCAGAGAAAGACACAGAGATGGTGCTGGCTTTATAGTGAAAGCTTTATCTCATCTCAGTGCTAAACTCAAAGCTACACTGCTCCTTACTGCTGTCTAATGTCCTCCATTCTGCTGCCTGTGTGTGTAAGTCTTGTACTTTAACCTCTTTCCCCTTCCTTCTCCATAGACTTATATAGGCAGCTTTATCTGAGATTTTTATTAGTGCCATTCTAGGATACATGCAACTTTTTGATCACATTTTGTTCAAATTTTTGGGAACGTGAAGTCACCAAAAAACCCACTTTTCCTCTGCGGTATTCATTGTACGGGATGAATGATATATTTTACAAGGTCGGACTTTTATGAATGCAGCGATACAAATTATGTGTAACTTTTTTTTTGTAAAATGAGGGTGTTTTGAACTTAATATTTATTTTTTTTTTAATTTAACAGTCCCCCCTCGTTACTTGACCATGAGGCGAAGTGATCACTTGCCCTTACCTATTACACCCTAAGGCAAGGTGCAATAGTTATAGCAACATGGCAGCTACGTAGGCAAACCGATCCTCCTTCATGCAGACAGCATAGTGACGATTTCCGCAGTGTCTAAGCTATAAAACAGCAGGGATCAGAGCTGGTCTGATACCTGCTAATTGTGGTGGTTGTTGGCTGTAATTAACAGCCGGCAACCGCTGTGTATTTTAGCAGGCTCAGCATATGAGCCTGCTCCATACACCTTTCACGCTGTTTGGAGGTATGGGTATGTCCAAATGCATGAAGAGGATTAAGGGAACCTTTTACATTGAAATCACAGTAAGAGAGAAGAACCCAATTTAAAATATAACTTTTACTAGATATACGTTAAAATTAACTCAATCTTATATTAATACACCAAAAGAAAACGCCACACTCCAATCTCCTAGAGTAACCTAGGTCCCTGTAGACACCTCAATAGAAGATACACCAGTGTAAACCCCCGGGGTGAAAATGCCCCCTTCAGCAGAGTAGTCGCCCCAATAGGGACGGCCCCACCTATTGAGGGCACACCCCAAGGTAAACACCGGGAAAGATAAATGGGTACCAGGGAACTATTTAGTGCCAATCACATTCTCAAATGGCAGTGCAAAATCTGGTAAATCTAGGAGAAAAACAACACATAATCCCATAAAATCATTCTATATTATTGTCCTAAGTAGATATATACACTTCCTGTCCATAACCCGACGCGTTTCCCCCAAAAAACAAGAAAGATTAGATCGGGTTCATCAGGGGTCCAAATGGACATAAATCCACACAAGACTAATGCAGCGGCGTTTAGAAGATAATACCAAAAAAATACTTAGCAATGATATGATCCGTTAGATACTCCAGTAATGATGACACCGCTAGTTCCCAAGACTCCCGCTCAGAGGTTTATACGAACGCCACAGGAAATTATTTCATAGATGCACGCCTACTTCCTCCTTAGCTGGACACGCTCACAGTTGATTCAGCGGTATCGTCCCGCTATCTAAAGCATGCGCATGCGCTGAAGCCATTCAAAATCCCGAACTACTGAACGGGATCTTCGTCCAAGATCGCGCCTGCATACAAGGCACAAAACAGACAGATAATACCATCGGTCATGCGCGGGATCATGCAGGATAGTATAGGGTCTAAATCCAGTTAAACGCCTGCGCATACACTCCTCCAGATGTCGGGTACACCCTCTACACACTGCGCATGCGAACAGATATAGCAGGGACCGAAGACAAAACCTAAGTCGGAGCTTACTTGTCAATCACATTCTTCTCTCAAAGGAGAGATGTTAGGCCTAATGCCAGCAAGGTAGATATTCAGTATCCAGTACACAGGAGGAGAACAAGGGGAACAAGGGAAACAAACAGTGCCACCAATACAACTGAAGGTATCAGAAACATTAGTTCTAAAAAATCAGATATAATCAATTGTTATTAAAAATTGTTGGTAGGGGGGCGTGGCCTAGCATGCTGGCAAGAGGACGCTCACTGTAGGAGCTCTGAGCAGGCCTAAACTTCAAGGAGCGATAAAACCTTCCAGATGCCTCCTAAGAGAGCCAAAAAGGGGCCCAGGATTGCACCTGGCACCCCAGTACCGAGGGTTCCTATAAGAAACTTCTTTGAGCCTCTCAGGGACCGGCGCGAGGACTTGGAGCTTGTGGCTGCAGCACAGCGGGACGCTGGGACGCACGCCAACTCGTGAGTTGCCGGGAGGCAGAAGAGAAGTGGGCAACTTGTAGACCTCTCTGAAGGCAAGCAAGCCAGGAAGAGTGCACTCATCTGCCTGGGACCCCCATCACCTGCCGTCCCCAGACGACTCGCCCGCGGAAAGCCTGGACGCCTCTCCAAGCCGCAGCAGCACCGCGTGGGCGCCATCTTCCCCGCCAGGACACGCACTCAGCCACGAGGCGCCGCGAGGTGAAGCCGGAGTGCACAAGCAGGAGACTCCACCGGCGACAAGGGCGCAAGGAGGATCGCGGACACCCGTCCCCGTGGGAAGGGGAGGACTGTGCAGACCAGCCCTATTCTAGTGAGATGGGTTCGGGGCTTAGTGCTCTGGGAGTGGAGGACTATGGAGTCTCCCCTGTGTATAACCAGTGCACTGAGACTGTGCCACAGCGCAGAGCCTCTGCTGCCACGGGCACTGGACTACGTAGGGACTCAACATGCCCACTTCCATATCTCAGTGGTCCTCAGTCTCATTCCCAGGAGACGGTCCCGGACCCGCTTGAGGACTCCCCTAATGTCTGTGGTTCCCAGGTCTCTTGGACTGTGCAAACATCCGCCCCAGAAAGTCCTCAGCAGTGGCCTGCCAGATCGAGTCCCAACACCCCTGGGGGATCCCCAGTGCACCAAGCAGCACGCCCTGATGGCGACTACATCTCCTCTGGACAAGCAACTTCGGCGGTTGATGACTCTGATATCACAAAAAGTAGAGCCCTATCGATTGTTAGGGGTCACCCAGAGCTTCAGGCACTCTTAACACTTTTACCCACTAAGAAGATAATGTCGGCAATGGCAGCTGATATCAAACAAGCGTGGAGACGAGAGCTGGGAGTGGTCCAGAATGATGTATTCTGGTGATCCAGTCTAGAGTTGAGTCGCTGAAACATCACACTCTTCTGTTCAGAAATCTATACTGGACTTGCAGCTGGCACTTAAGTCGCAAACAAACCCTCCATTGCCATCTTGTAGACCAATTTGATGATTTAGAAAACAGAAATAGGAGGAACAATATAAGGATTAGGGGCCTACCAGAGTCTGTCAAACCGCAGGACTTAACCCCGTCTCTGTGTAAGCTCTTCAATATGCTCTTAGGAAAAGCCCCTGATTCACATATAGAAATTGACAGAGCGCATAGGGCTCTCCGCCCATGATTCAACCCCGCAAGCAAGGGATGTAACTGTAGGATCCACTCCTATGCCATAAAGGGAGGGACATAATGCGGAAAGGGCGAGATTAGCCCACACTTTCTTTTGAGGGCCAGGCTACTTTCTTCCCTCCTACTAGACGTACACTTAGACCCACTCTGCATGAACCACCCCTGTCCCTCCTTCAACATGGGGCGAAGTATACCGATGGGGATCCCCATTCCCCTTCATTTTGGGACAGGGGAAGGCAGGGTGACCTTTAAACTCCGGCAGATTTACCGGCATTCCTTTAAGGGCCTTTGAAGTTCCCCAAAAAGGTTGCCATCCCGCTGGGGACGCTCCCTTGCGTCCAATGCCCCGCCACAGTCCCCCCCCGGCCCCCCTGGGGCCCCCCTAAACAGAGACCTGGCTACTGGGATCCCCAAAGGAACAGCGACTATCAAGGTCGCAAGATTGGTCTCACCATAAAAAAGAGAGTTTGGGGGGGGGGGCCCAAATGCCTACGTAAACCAATGATACTCCAGCTTTACATCAAGAGTGGTTGTCCAGGGGTGTGCTGTATGGTAGCCGGGTTGACACCCCTGGGGCTGTCTTTTGGGGCCCTTGCTCAGAAAATTTGTTGACAACTCCGGGGGAGTCTGGATGCCAGTGGTACCAGTCCGTGACGTCCGGTCCCCCGGGACCCCGGCGGATGGACGGAAATTTCTAATAATGTGTGTAATACACGCTCCTTGAGCAAAGTCACAATTTGTAAGGGTTTTTTTATAGTAAGAAAAGGCCCAAAGCTAACCTGCTTTTACTTTTTGGGTTGTTTGTCCCCTTTACTTTTCCCACCTTATTTTACAGAACCCCTGTCCTCCCCCCGATGGGTGTTGTACGAACACTGTGTTTTTGTAATAAGCAGATAGTGGTTCTGCAAAATTTAGTTACCCCGCTGGCCTGTATACTTTTCAGGTTGAAATTTTGGTGTATTCTCTAATTTTACTTTGGGGCGTTTTAATTTTATATTTTGTTTGTAAGTTCGGACGGGGCTGGGTAGGTTTTTACCCCTTGTGCTGCGGCTGCTTACGTTTTTCTGCTATAATGGTGACATTAAAAATCATTTCCCTCATGTCAAGGGATTAATGTCCCAAAAAGGAGGGTCTCAGATCTTATTTTAGCATGCAAAAGAGAAGACCGCATACTTTATCAAAAGACCCATCTACTAGGGGCCCCTCGTTTTCCCTTCCAAAACAAATACTTCCCCCCTGGTCTGCATAGCAACCCGGACCAGAAAAAAAAGGAGTGGCCATCTTCTTTCACAAAGACCTCCCGGTTCAGATTTTAGATATTAAAAAAGAACCAGATGCCAGTACCTCTTTGTTTAACTTGCATTGGAGGTCCATTTATACACTGCAACCACTATGCTCCAAACCCAGGGGCAACCACCTTTATACAAAAAGGTTAGAGAGCTAAACGAATTTCGAGGGGGAAAATTGCCCAAAGCGGGGTTTTTAATATTGCCATGCCCCCGGGTGTGGTACCTCGAGAGGGCCCCTCCTTCCCCGCACCATAAACTAAACAGGATTGGGAGGCTCTTCATGACATGCGCTTTGGATATTTGGGGCCATTCACCCGGGTGGGCGAGACTACACATTTTATTTGCCCTCATGTAGGAAAAAGCAGAATAGTTTCGTGTTTCCCACACCATTATTACCCAGGCAAAAAACCCGAGCTTTGGTAAATACTATCTGGGGACACGCCCCTTTTTTTCATTGAATTGAGCACCCCCCGCCTCCCTGCCCAAACAATTTAATTTTGGAAACTCAACGAGTCCTACTTACTTTTTGGTCTGTGTTGCCGACCTATCTCAGATTAAATTATTTATCAGTCCCCCCTCTTCGGACCCAACCCCCCCCCAATAAAATGGGAAGCTTTAAAATGTTTTTCTTAGGGAGTCTGAAAAAACACGGGAAAAAGCTTGAAGCGAAAGCGGCCTTTTAAACTTTAAAAGACACGGGCCGGTTTGACAGAGCTTGAGAGCTTACATAAGGCGACGCTGTCTGAACAGCCGCGGCCCTTTTCGCAAAGCAAGAGATCCAAATTTTTTGGAAAAAGAAGCGCTAGTTCGGCAGATCTGCGGGGGGAAAACTACGCTTGGAGAATAAACCGAGAGGATTTGGCCAGGGTCATCCGAGACAAGAGATCTTCTCCTATGTACCCTCGATAAAAACCCAAAAACGGGAAAAATAAACTTTCCCCAAACGGGAGAAACTTAGACAAAACCCATGAATTTTATCAAAGGGCTTTAAAATCTCCTTCGCCAACCGGGCGGGGGGTGGGGACTTGGGAGGGCCCGCATCCCCCTAGAGGGGGGACACTGGGGGCCCATGGAGATCCTTTTTCGGGGACAGGAGTTTGGGCAGGCATTTCCCCCCTGCCCCCGGGAAAAAAAGGAGCCCGGGCCCAGACGGCTTTACAGAAAAAATTTTAAAGGGTTTTTAGGGACGAATGGCGGACCCTCCTTCCCCTTTAACTCGCTCGGGTACTCAACCTTCCCCCCCCTAAATTCACGCGGGCTCACATCACAGTGTCCCGAAACCCATAAAGGACCCTATGCTATGGCCACAAAGGCCCATTTCTTATTAAATAGGCGCCAAGCTGTACCCCAAAATTTATCACCTCAGATTAACCCCATTTTAAGGACCTTAACATAAGACCGGGTGGGTTTTTGTCCGGGAAGAAGGGGCCAGGATAACACTCTGAAACCTTTTTCCCGGGGTTAAACATGCGCAAAAAACACAAAACCCCCCCTCGTGCGGGCTGTCTATAGACGCTGAAAAGGCTTCGACGGGTGACTGGGACTTTATGGAGTCTCCCCTTGTCCAACGGGGGGTTCGGCCCCGGTGATGCTGCGCGAATCAGGCATTGTATAGGAACCCGTCGGCACAGATAGGGTTAATGGGGTCTTATCCAATTTTTACATCCGTAACGGGACGAACGGGGATGCCCGCTTCCCTTTCTGTTTGTGCGGGTAAGGGAAATGTTTGATGCGTCCCCATCAGAGCGGACCGGGAAAACAAGGGTCTGCGTTGGAGCAAGCAAACAAAGCGCGGCATTTGCCGATGATCTTCTGCTTTAATTACACATCCGGAAACTTCCCGCCCCCTCGATGGATCTTTTGGATAAATTTACCGGGTAAGCAACTTTAAAGTAAAATTTGGGCTAAAGTTTAGCAAAGAATGCACCAGGTCAGAGGGACCTCAGATGCGAGAGTAGATTCACTTCAAGTGGGTGCGGGCCATTTTTCGTATCTAGGCGTTCAGATTTTCCAAGAATCAGACAATCTTTTTTTCCTAAATTTCCCTCCCTTTTACAAATTATTTAAAACTGATTTAAGTAAAAGGGACCGGGGGGAAATTTCATGAGGGTCGAATTAAAATTATTAAAATAAAATCCTCCTAGGATTTTTATTGCTCCAGACCCCCCTGGCTCTCCCTAATGGTTTCTTTGGAGATCTTAAAAGATCTTTGGGAAGTTTGTTTGGGGTGGGCGAGGCCGAGGGGTCTTTAAAAATTTTAATCAGGCGTAAAGGGGGGCGAGGGGTGGCCCTTCCGATATGAAGATATTTTTGTGGCAAAAATTGCGGCCAGAGTTCTGGGCTGGTTTTCCTGCTAGGCCTTAAATGGGGGGGTGCAGCTTTGAGGAAGCGTTATTGGTGGGCGTTTTATCCTTGCCGCGGGTCCTGCCCTATTAGGGACTTGGGCTATCTCCTTACCCTGATCTCACGGTCACCATATCAGTCTTTAAGAAATAGGATAAAAATATAAGTTTTTATACCCCCGAGGACCCCTATACCAATCAAGGGCAACCCCACCGCAGATTTCGGCTCCCTGTCTCCTATATCAGGGTGGCGTAGAGAAGGCCCCCAAGTAATGGTATTTTTCTAGAAACCCCCGTGTTTTAATCTATAAAAAGGGGGGCGGCACAGAACCAAAATCCCAATGTTGGGCCCCGCAATACATGCAGCTTAAGCATTTTTTGACACAATAGGCTTGGGTTTGGGTTGGTAGAAACCCCTCTGATTTTTAAACTTTGTGTATGCGGCAACAGGCTCCCGGGATACAATCCAGAGATAACAACTTGCTCCGGATGCCCTATCCTATAACCGTATTTAGAGACAGCTGGGAAAAGAACTGGGCTCACATTTTAAATGATGAGGATTGGACTGAGCATACCCTGGGACACAAACCTCAATTTTTGTCGCTACAGGAACTTAACTACAAAATTCTTTCAAAAGAGGTACCGAGTCCCCGCCCTGTTGCATACACATATCCCGCGTCCCCCGCCAATGCTGGAGATCGGGGAAAAAAGTCAGGAACCATGATGCATATTTGGGGGAGATGTCCCTTTAAACCATTCTGGCCCGAGTAAAATTAAGGGATCGCCCAAAATTATGGGATTTGGTTTCAAAAAACCCCGGGCCCCTTCTCTCCAGTTACCTGTACCGTTTAAACCCTGAAAGGGGGTTTTGTTTGCTTTTTCCCCCTGGCAGCAGCAGAAATTTTAAACCCAGGAAGTGGAGGTCCACACAGACTCCATCCTAAACCCAATGGGGTTTAAAAAAATTTTTCCTGTAAAGAGAATGGGGAGTTGAGATCGGAGAGTGAGTTTTTTAACAGATTTTATAGAACATGGAGCGATGGATGTCCTTTATGGGGCACCCGATACCAGTCCGCAAACTGATCCCCGGGATAGGGGGGCCCCCACTGTCTTCTTCTCATGCCTGCACCTTCCCCTTTCTCCAAAATAGGCCACACGAAAGTAAGTCCCCCCAGTAATTGGTAGCAGTCCGTTGCCAACTGAAGGTGGAAGCCCTCAGCCGCGTCTGAAAGGTCAAACTGTTAAAGGTTGTATTGATTTCATTGGATTTCATTTTCCTCCCTTTAAAGGCAAACTTTTTTTTTTACGGATTGGATAATTAGAGATTTTCATTCCATTGAAGCTTTTGCCCCCCCCCTCTCCGCGGGGGCGCGAAATAAGGGTTTTGGGACGGTCCGGTGGGAGTGGTGGGAACAGTAATTGGTCAGGGGGCACTCTGTCAGAATACTGGGGCACTACTTGCCGTTCTTTTTTGATCAGAAAAAAAAGTCCAACATTGGGAGGGGGAGTTTTTGTTTTTAAATTTTTTATATGATTTCAATTTTAATTTTATATCGTGTGAATTTGAAAATTTAAAAAAAAAGCTCATTGAAAAAGAAAAAAAAAAAATTGTTTTGGGAGGCAATCCCCGCCTTTTAAAAACCAACATTTTGAAACACCAGAGCGTCCCCCCCTTTTCAAACAAAAAAATAAAAAATGGGAATTCACGTTGTTACCAAAAACAACCAAGACAGTATAACTTTTAGAAAGAGCCTTTATATTATATTTTACACAAAACCCATATTTTAAAAAAAGGAAAAAGACGTATTAATATGTCCCCTATTTTTACAAAAAACGCCCAAAATACAAAAATTTCATTGAGGGCCAAATTTAGGTTGTACTTTCTGCCAAAATGTCCATTCCGTTTTCTTTTTCATAAAAAAGTTTATCCAGACGCCTTTCCCGGAATATTTGGATTTTTTCAATACATACAAAAGATAGGCAGGTACCATCTCCCTCATGTCTCTCCCAAACGTGACGGGCTAGGGGGTCTCTCTACGGTGTCTTATGTCCCCTATATGTTAACCTATCCTTGTTTTAATACATCTAATTGTTTTTCCCACGTATTGTTTTTTACATACACAGGTGCACAGGTAAACCACCCCTTTTGATTGACAATTAAAGAAGTCTTTTATTTGAAAGGTTTGTCCAGTAAATTGGCTGAAAAATTCCTTTGTCTTATGAACAAAGGGACATGATACACATCTTCCGCACCTAAACATGCCTAGAGGTTTACGTTCAAGCCAAGATTGACATTTAACTGGGGGGTTATAATGGCTATGTATCAATCTATCATGTAGGGACCTTCCTCTTCGATAAGTCACCGAGGGTCTAGATGGTATTATCCCCTCCAGATCTCTATCGGTTCGTAACACATCCCAATATTTATTTAAGATTTTATACACCTCTTCATTACAGTCATCATATGTACCGATGACCCTAACAGATGGGGTTGTTGTATTTCTTTTTGAGTTGGAATTTAATAAGGAAGTCCTATCTTTCCCCAAGGCATGTTTGAAAGCCGTTTTTAAGGTTGGCATTGGATAACCTTTATCTAGAAAACGCTCTCTCAAATCATTAGATTGCACATAGAACACCTCAATTTTTTAGCAATTTCGCCTCATCCGTAGATATTGGCCTTTAGGGATGCCCTGTTTTAGCCTCGGTGGATGGTGACTCTCCCATCTTAAAAGGTTGTTAGTTGATATAGGTTTCCTAAAGGTAGTTGTCTGTAAGCAGCCCACTTCATCCTTCCAAATTTTAACATCCAAAAATGAAATTTCCTTCTCTTGTATTTCAGAGGTAAATTTAAGTCCCATTTCGTTGTTATTAAGAGCTTCAATGGAAGAATGAAAGTGTGCCTCAGTGTTTTGCCACAGAACGAACACGTCATCAATGTATCTCACCCACAACAGGATGCATGAGGTATACATCTCAAGGCCCTCACTGAACACCAGGGTCTTCTCCCACCAGCCCAGGAACAAATTAGCATACGAGGGAGCGCAAGGGCTTCCCATAGCTGTGCCCCTGAGCTGGTGGTAGACCCTGGGCCCATAAAGGAAAAAGTTGTGGGTGAGTACATACTCCAAAAGTTGAAGTACCAGTATATTGTGGTTGGCGTGTCTGTTACTTCTTGTTTGTAGGAATGATTCAACTGCCTTAAGTCCCCAATGATGGGGAATACTGCTGTAGAGAGCCTCTACGTCCACCGAGGCCAATTTTACATCTGTATCCACCGAGACACCTTCTAATTTTCTTAATAAATCCGAGGTGTCCCTTAGGTAAGAAGACAAAGAAACCACAAATTCCCTCAATATTTTGTCTAAGTAGATCCCGATATTCTGTGTGAGGGAATCTATTCCGGATACTATTGGACGTCCCTTGAGGGGGGGTCAAGCCCTTATGAATTTTGGGTAGGGCATAAAAGGTAGCAATTCTTGGTTTTTTTGGTAACAAGAATTGTGATTCTTACTTAGATATTATTCCCATCTCAACCCCCTCAATCACAATGTGCTCTAATCTCCTCAAAAATACCTCAGTAGGGTCACCCGAGAGTATTGCATAGTTGGAACAATCATTAAGGATTTTCAGGCACATATTATTGTATTTCTCATGGTCTAAGATTACAATGTTTCCCCCTTTGTCGGAAGGTTTGATGATTAAACTGGGATATGACTCTAATGATAGGAGGGCTTTCATCTCATTCCATGAGAAGTTGCTATTAGACCTGTAACGGTGTTGTCTTTTAGTAAGTGCTTCCAGTTCCTGTGTAACTAGTCTTAGAAAAATGTCAATTTCAGGTGTCACCTGTGGTGGGGGGGAACAGTGTGCTCTTCTTTTTTAAATTAGTATAACCCATCCCCTTGGTACCATACTCATTCTCCTCCACTAATTCATCTAGAATTCTCGTTCCTGGTAGGTCCTCCTCTGAAATGCCAAATTCTTCACACCTTCTTTGATCTACATTTTTAAAAAATGTATGCCACTTTAATGTTCTCACAAATAAATTTAGATCCTTAATCCATGTGAATTCTTTATATCTAGTGGTTGGCACAAAGGATAGACCTTTGGACAGGATATTATATTCCTCCTGACTAAGTGATCTGTGAGATAGATTAATTATTTGGTTTTCTTGGCTTTTGCTACCCTTTTGGCTATACTCGTTGCTTCCCTCACCTCCTCTAGAGGAGCCTCCACTTGCTCCAAAAAAGATGGAGCCACAGAGGAGGAAAAGGAGGACAAAGCGTTTGAGGATGAGGAGGATACCAACCTTTTACATTGAACATGTTATCTGACTTGCAGACACCATGTTATAGAGCAGGAAAAATTTTGTTTGGAAGGATGCAGTAGAACTCGTAGCAATTTATTCATAAGGTTTATGCTTATTCTGGGTTAAGGAGTCCAGTGGGCGGTCTTATCAGTGACTGACAGCCATCTCTGTATGCACACTCAGACCAGCTCAGCTGTCAATCATTGATAAGACCGCCTACTGACTATGTAGTAAATTAAATGAATAAATTAGTTCTGCATTAACTTTCCCTACAAAACTATGGGCCAAATGTATGAAAACTGTCTAGGTCTAAAACTCACTTTGTTGCCCATAGCAAACAATCAAAGTGCCCCTCTCATTTTTCCAGAGCACTATATGAAATGAAAGGGACACTCTGATTGGTTGCTATGGGCTCTGATTGGTTGCTATGGGCAACAAAGTGAGTTTTAGACCTAGACAGTTTTCATACATGTAGCCCTATGTGTCAATCTGCTCACCTCCTCCTGCTCGATATCATGCTGCCTGCAGATCAGAAAGCACGATCACTGTGACGGGTTGTCTTTAAGGGAGTTACATGACCTTTGAAAAAAAAAAGGAGCAAACTTAATTTAAAAAGAAAAAAAAAAGCGTTACTCACTTGTCAAATACCCCTTTAATCCAATGTTCCCCTGGTCTTTGTATACATGTAGTCGGCACATGATACACATGACAGTTGCAGCCAATCAGTAACCTCAGGGGTCACATGATGAACTAGCAGTGCGTCACATGACCACAGAGCCCACTGATTGGTTGCAGCGGTCACATGCTGGTGCCTATAGACGAATACAGGGGAACACTGAAGCTTCTGCACTGGATTGATTGGGAGTTGGAGAGGTGAGCAGTATTTTTTGTTATTTTATTATATTTGCTTCTCTTTATTAAAAAAAAATTAATGGTCAGGCAACCCCTTTGAAGTCTTCAGGATAAATCCTTAGGACGGGCATCAAGCCAGGTGGTAGGGACATGATCAGTAGTCACAATGTGTATACAAGGAATGTATGCGCCAATCCACAAAGCATGGGATGACTGAGACCGCAAGGCAAATAAACACCAGGAATATACTTTGCATGTGCTTAGCTTGACTTATGTAAAGCAGGAAGCATTTATATGGGAATTCCTGGCTTATATTACACAGGCAGGGGAGCTCTCCTAGCGAGCTGCATGTGCAACTGCAGACATGTCTGTGAATGTACAGTGAAAGCGAATTTTTTTTATTTTTTGTGAATTTATTGGCCTACATTCTGCCGTGGATCTGTGTTTTGTTTGGCTTCTTAATAGTAATAATCTTCATTTATATAGCGACAACATATTCCGCAGCACTTTAGAGGGTATGAGTACAGGCAAAAAGATAGACATTATACAGTAAAAAACTACTTACAGGTCAGACATGAGGTGTGAGGTCCCTGCTCCCAAGAGCTTACAATCTATTAGGGTGTATGGGGGAGATTAAGGGTGAGAAGTGTTTGGTTTACATAATGGTCCAGCCTTGTTTCATAAAAGTTGGGTGATCCTGCCATCCTGACCAAACATCTATATACAGATAAGTGCCTGTGAGTGCCCAAGTGCAGGAAGTGACGAATGTATTGCTAGAATTTAGGGGGTTAACTATTAGGCCTCATTCACACGGCTTATTTGCCGCAGATTGGCGCCGTACTGTGCGCCGGATTTGCGCTGCAGTACGGCGCCAATCCGTCGGAGTAATTACGGTAATCCACTGCTCTCATAGAGAACAGTGGATTCCGTCGCTCCTTCCCGCTCGGCGAATCCGCCGCGGGGGGAGAAAGTGACATGCACATTATTCACGGCGTGTACGCGCCGTAGATAATGCATTGTCTATGGGGCCGGGTAGCGGCGCCCCCGCCGCGCTCCGGCCCCGCCTCCGTCCCGCCCCTTATTCACAACGGATTTGTGAGCGCACAAATCCGTCGGGAATAAGCCGTGTGAACACGGCCTTAGGGATCTTGGTAGTTTTCAGAGTGCCCTTACAACTATTAAGCTAGGCCTACACAGCACTGGACAAAAAACGACCTGAAAACCAAATCCTAAAAATGTTCATAAAACGGAGTTTTTTGTCCACTGCCTGTCAGAAACTGCTGTTGTTTTGTGTTTCTTGCGTGTTTTTTTGGCGTTTTTTGCACATGTTTTTGCAGAGATTCACAGCATTAGATTTTCTATGTATTTCTGCAAAAAAAACCGGCAAAAAGCATTTAAAAAAAAAAAAAGGCCGACGCTTTACATAGACTCCAATAGTAAATTTTCTGCCCTGCTCAGGCGCTTTTGGCAACATGTTTCAAAAAATGACCAGCAAATAAAATTAGCAGAAAAAAGACGTTCTGTGGAGAACTATAGAAGTCTAAGGGATCTCTTTACAGTCGTTTTTTCAGCATTTTTAGAAAACGTAAAACGCTGAAAAAACAGATGTTTTTCTGTGTAGTGGAGACATAGGGCCACATGTATGAAAACTGTCTAGGTCTAAAACTCACTTTGTTGCCCATAGCAACCAATCAGAGCCCATAGCAACCAATTAGAGTGCCCCTTTCATTTCATATAGTGCTCTGGAAAAATGAGAGGGATGCTCTGATTGGTTGCTATGGGCTCTGACTGGTTTCTTGAGGAACAAAGTGAATTTTAGACCTAGACAGTTTTCATCATACATGCCAACTCTCCCGCTAATGGGCCCCCTCCTCATTCCCCTCCTCCCTTCTCCCCCTGTCTGCACAGCACCTGGCGAGTTTCACTGACTTGTGTGGCCGCAGCCTCACAGTCAGTCAGCAGCTGCACGCTCTGTGCATCTGCCGTACAGGGAGGAGGCAGGAGGGACCGTTCCCCTCCTCCCTTCTCCCCCTGTATGTACAGCGCCGGTGTGCGCTGTACATACAGATCAGCGTGGCAGGGGGAGTGCCGCGCAGCTGCACTCACTCCCCCTGCGACGCTGAGTCGGTCGGCCGGGAGATGTCCGGAGCTGGACGCGCTGCAGGGAGCCTGGTGAGGTAAGTGGCTTTTATTATTTTATTTTTATTAGCTATAGGGGGGATCTACCTGGCTACAAAGGGGGCAACTACCTGGCTATCAAAGGGGGGCATCTACCTGGCTAACAAAGGGGGCATCTACGCTAACAAAGAGGGCATCTACCTGGCTAACAAAGGGGGCATCTACCTGGCTAACAAAGGGGGGCATCTACCTGGCTAACAAAGGGGGGCATCTACCTGGCTACAAAGGGGGCATCTACCTGGCTACAAATTGGGCTATACCTGGCTACAGAGGGGGCTCTACCTGGCTACAGAGGGGACATTACCTGGCTACAAGGGGGCATTTACCTGCCTGTAAGGGGCACTACCTGGTTATGGGGGGCTACTACCTGGCTATAGGGGCACTACCTGGCTATAAGGGCATCTACCTGGCTTTCTTCCAAAGCCATTATGCAGTTAGGTGGAGTGGGTGTGGCTTTTTGAAGGGGCGTGGCACACCAACAAGATGGGCGTGTCCTCTTCAATCTCTTACTTTTCCACTTTCAAAAGTTGGCAACTATGGTTTTCATACATGTGGCCCATAGTCTTAGGGTTGTGAGTGTGCCTGATCATATGGGGTAACATGTTCCAGAGTCTCCTTATTATCATTACAAGCAGGGTTACACTGAATGGTGACACCAATGTCTGTAGATAACACAGAATCCACCAGTCACAAGAGGAGATGTCACAGCTCCCCCTCTCCCCTCCCTGCACACTGACTTCTTCTCAGGTCACAGAGCCTAGAAAACTCTCCTATAGAAGTCAATGGGTCTGCTCCTGTACACAGGCTCTTATGCCCATGTAACTGCTGTAAAGCATCTCTCTAAATGCTGTTAAAAGCAGCTCAGGCAAGATTGGCGCCCCCATAATCCTATACAGACAACAGCATTGAGAAATCTACAGTCAGAAAATAAAAGTCGCTACTTATCCCACGTTAAATAATAAAAAATAATAATGCAGTTGAGGGTTGTTTGTGTAAGGATGTGACCTGCAGGCAGTGAGATTTACCCCCTAGTGAGTGGCAACGTTATGTTGTAGTGCACTATTAATTTTGTTGATACAAGAATTCGGGATGTACAAGACTGTACTATAATCATACATGCCAACTCTCCCGCTTTCGGCAGGGGGGGTCCCGCTAATGGGGGTCCCCCCCCCCGCCCTCCCGGCAGAGTTGGCATTTCTCCCGCCGCCAGCAGGCAGCGGGGGGACCGCGGCGAAAGAGTAGCGCTGGTGCGCTACTCTGGCGCCGCTGGGCCGTTCCCACAGGCGGGTGAAGCGGCCGCAAAGTCAGTCAGCAGTACAGGGAGAAGGCAGGAGGGATCACTCCCCTCCTCCCTTCTCCCCCTGTATGTACAGCGCCGGTGTGTGCTGTACATACAGGTCAGTGTCGCAGGGGGAGTGACGCGCGGCTGCACTCACTCCCCTGCGACGCTGAGACTACTCAGTCGGCCGGGGATGTCGGAGGCCAGGAGCCTGGTGAGGTAAGTGGCTTTTATTATTTTATTTTTATTAGTTATAGGGGGTCTCTACCTGGCTACAATGGGGGGTCTACCTGGCAACAGAGGGGCACAACCTGGCTACAATGGGGGGTCTACATGGCAACAGAGGGGCACTACCTGGCTACAATTGGGGGGTCTACCTGGCTACAGAGGGGGCACTACCTGGCTACAATGGGGGGGGGGGTCTACCTGGCAACAGAGGGGGCACTACCTGGCTACAATGGGGGCACTACCTGGCTAACAAAGGGGGCATCTACCTGGCAACAGAGGGGGCACTACCTGGCTACAATGGGGGGGGTCTACCTGGCACAATGGGGGCACTACTGGCTACAATGGGGGCTACCTGGCTAACAAAGGGGGCACGACCTGGCTACAATGGGGTTGGGAGGGGTTCCTACCTGGCTAAAAATGGGGGCATCTACCTGGCTAACAAAGGGGGCATCTACCTGGCAACAATGGGGGCATCTACCTGGCTAACAAAGGGGGCATCTACCTGGCTAACAAAGGGGGGCATCTACCTGGCTACAATGGGGGTCTACCTGGCTTCAGAGGGGGCTCTACCTGACTACAGAGGGGGCATCTACCTGGCTACAGAGAGGGGCATCTACCTGGCTACAGAGGGGGCATCTACTTGGCTACAAGTGGGCATCTACCTGCCTGTAAGGGGCACTACCTGGTTATGGGGGGCTACTACCTGGCTATAAGGGCATCTACCTGGCTTTCTTCCAGCGCCGTTATGCAGTTAGGTGGAGTGGGTGTGGCTTTTTGAAGGGGCGTGGCACACCGACAAGATGGGCGTGTCCATGCAAATTTTTGCCGCGGCGCGTGAAGCGCACCGCCCTCTACAGGCTCCTGCTTTTTCGATTTCAAAAGTTGACAACTATGACTATAATGTTTATGCCATTTGCCCCACATCCCATGGCAGGTTGAGTAGTAGCTGGTGAACCGTTGCTTCAATGGTATCAATATGTGAGTGGGTGACACTTGGCATGATGTTCGTGGTCTGCAATCTTACAGGAGGACAAACTGCGAGTTAGTAAGGGCCATTACTTGATGCCTCGTGTTTGGCTAGGCGGTGGACATTGTGGCATGGATGGTGCATCTGGATGAGTTTGAGAAGCATCCATATAACTATGTATTTTGGGGGCCTTTTGGCAGTTTTTGCACAGCACGGGCACAGCATGAATGAGACCTGCTAAGAGACTGGGCAGAGGTCTGAAGACAGCAACCACACCGGTGGGTTAAAAGGAAGAGGAAAGGTCAGACTGGAGCCCATTAAGCAACCTTGTAAGTACGTTGGACTATGAGATAGAAGTCCTCTGATGGTGCCACTAGGTGATTGTGAGAGCCACAGATGCTGGAGAGGCCACAGCAAGAAAGCCAGTAGCTTTGTATTATCCGGGGGAGGACTGACAGGGGTGTAACTACAATTAACAGGGCCCCATAGCCAAATAAGATAGAACTGAGGTGACAGGGAACTGAAACTGAAGCATAAGTAGCAATAATTACATATATGGATAGCACCATAATTTAGAGAACCTACAAATTAGTGCTTATTTCTTGGACTTGAGTGGGCTTCCTCAACCTCTGGCAGCTGCTGTGGCTTAGGTTATGCCCATGAGGACTGCTCATCCCGTAACCTGGCATTAGGTCACGGGATGAGCAGTCCTCACGGGCGTAACCTAAGCCACAGCAGCTGCCAGAGGTTGAGGGAGACTGATACAGGGACCTTGTCACCCTTGGAGTTACTTGACCCAAGTCAAGGCACCCCAGGGTGACATCCCAGTCAGAGACGTAGACTGTGTAAAGGGGACTGACTGCTCTCTGTATCTGCAGCAGTGACTGATGTGAAAACTTTGAGAACGTGACTGGGATGGTTAATGTGATTCAGGAAGGGGTAATGACTTAGCCATCACAAATACCACTGCATCGCACACAAGTCGCTGGTGCAAACCTGCACGGACTTCCCTCCGTAAGGGGTCTCCTGTCATAGACTCATAGCAACATCAGACCTCCCAACTTTTAGAGAGTGCAAAGAGGGACACATCAGGCCACGCCTCTAACCACAACCAAAACATGACATCACACCAAGATACGCCTCTAACCACGCCCCCACATATACATGCCAACTTTTTAGACGGGCAAAAAGGGAGACATTTTCAGGATTGCTTTGTATCTGAAGTTAAAATATTAAGTAAGTTGTTATCTAATATACAGTGAGGAAGCAACCATATACTTTTTAAACCAAGATACTAAGTTTATTGACGCAAATCTGTTTTTTAAATAAAAAAGAGGGATATTTATAGAGCAAAGAGGGACAGAGGGACAAGGGTCAAAAATAGGGACTGTCCCTCCAAAATAGGGACAGTTGGGAGGTATGCAACATGGAAGATACAAACTAAAGCCATCGGCCATACTGGGGCGCAACCTGACCTAAGACCTGGAGAACAAATGTACAAGCAGCTGCAACTACATTATTATGATTTATTTTAAAGCACCAGGGCACTGTACATATGAGGGGGGGTTACATACATGACATAGGACCAAACAAACTACAGTGGCAACACTAAATGACCAACAACTGGTACAGAGGACCCTGCCCGCGGAGGCCACAAGAAAGGAGGGAAGAGACAGAAGGTGAGGGGCAGACATGTTTGTGAGGGGTGTAGGGGCAATGGGTTTATGGTAAGTTGTATGCTATCTTTACTTCTATTCTACAGACTGTGTATGCCAAATATGAGAGAAACCAACAAGCTGGGTGCCTCTGCTAGAGACTGTCACCATTACGCCTGTGTGCATCTTAAAGGGTCTGTCCAACTCGCCTAGAAACATAAAATAACCCCTAATTCTATACAATAAAAAAAACGTACTCACCTATTGAATCTACTGCCGATCCAGGATTGAAGCTATAGTGGTCATTCTGGTGTTGGTAGTGTAGACTATAGGGCGGATTTTCTATTAAAGTGTATGTGAAGGTTTGACAGTCGGTTTTCAAATCTTTAAACCGTCTGAAATTCCGACCAAAAACCCATGCCGTGTGGATGGACCCTTAGGGTTTGTTCACACAGCATTTTTCAAACTGAAAAACGGATTGAAAAACGCTGCATAAAACGTATCCAAAGACGCGCCCAAACTGTGTTGCGTGTTTGGATGCGTTTTGGCTGCAGCAGGATAGCACGGATCAAGAATTGACATGACAGTTCTTAGAATGGATCCAAAAGACGCATCAGAAAGACGCACGTAAAGCAGACGTCTGAACACAGATGTGTGTTTCACATTGAAACTAATGTAAATCACACTGCACAGTGTTAGATGCGTGTTTGGCTCCGTTTTGGGTCCGAAACACTGATCAAAACACTAATCTAAAAATGGATCCAACACACCATGTGAACATCCCCTTACTGTGTGACACGTTCCTGGCTATTGAAACAGCCTAGTATACACTGACACCTAGTGGCTGATATGGGGAAAGCCTTCTGCTTTCTTACACATGCACACAGTTATTTTTTATTACAGGGTAATTCACATCCTCACTTAAAACGTAGCTGCACTGGAGGGGGCAATTTTAGCAGGATGTTACTTAAAGAGTCTTTAAGGGCCAGAACTACTGACAGCAATACTATGCAATACTATTCCCTATCTGGCATAGTGTTTTTTGATATTAGGGAGCAGTGTTAGCCCTTTATTTGGGTTATTTGTCTGTACTCAGGGCCGTCTTAACAGCATTATGGGCCCCTGGGCACAGCTGTTTACTGGGCCCCCAACCAACATTTATCAATACTATCTAATAATATGACTGTTTCTGTTGCACATAGCAACCAATCAGAGATCATAGTGACCAATCAGAGCTTAGCTTTTAACTTTTCAGAGTAGTAAAGGAAATGAAAGCTGAGCTCTGATTGGTTGCTATGGTCTCTGATTGGCTGCTATTAGTTCTGATTGGCAAGGGAGTAGCTACAGGGGGTGCAGAGGTCGTAGTCGCTACCGGGCCCTGCAGCCTGAGGGGGCCCCAAAAGCCCTTCTGCCACAGCATTGTTAATGGCACATGGTAGCTGAGGGGCCCCATTTCACTATTTGCACTAGGGCCCAGAAGCTTCAAGTTACACCTCTGCTGATTGGTTGCTATGGGCAACAAAAACAGACTATTAGACCATTTTGATAAATAAGGCCCATTATGCTTAACCCCTAAAATCAATGACGCAGCTGTATGAGGACTTGCTTTATGCGGGAGAAGTTGTATTTTTGGGGGGAGTAGATTGAGTTTACATTTAAACTACTGCATTTAAAAACGTCAGCACGAACAGAAAAAAAGTGCTTTTCTGCATTTGTTTTTTTAAATGTTTTTTTTTTATATCATTCAAATTTTAAACTAAATAACCCGTTACATTAATTTTAAAGTTATTACGGTCATATGGATACAAAATATTTGTACTTTTTTATGCAATATATGCACAATTTAACTATTTTTATTTTTTAAACACTTTTTTTTATATTTTTTCTTTTTTTTAATACCATTCAGGGATAACTATTGAAGTCTCTATGAATGGCAGGGACCAGATGAAGCCTCTGATCACCGCCATTTAACCCTTTGATTGATGAGGTCCATGATTGCAGCATAATCAAAGGGGATTCCTGGGCTCCATCGGGTCACCGGGACTCCTGGTGACCCAATGGAGCCTGAGGGATATCTATGCAGTCAGCCCTGGGAACCTAGGCTATGTTCACACGGCTTATTGACGGCGTAATTACGGGGACGAATTACGGCCTATGCGGTGCAGTGGGGGCGGGACGCCCCATAGACATTCATTATCCATGGCACGTATCCCGCCATGAATAATTGACATGTCACTTTCTCCCCGCTCGCTAAATATGGCGAGCGGGGAGAGGAGACGGAATCCATAGTTCTCTATGAGAACTGTGGATTACCATAATGACTGGGACAGATTTCAGCCGTAATTTGCACAGTACAGTGCGAAATACGGAACAAAATCCATCCCAAAATAAGCCATGTGAACATAGCCCTAGAGTAGCTCCAGTGCTGTCTGTAAGCCTGCTGTCAGGGCGCACTGGGTGTTACTCCAACCACAGCCTATTTCATACTGATACATAGTGTAATGTATTACCATACAGAAGCATAATGTATTTGCATACAGGAGTGTGCTAAAACATTATGAAGTGTAAAGAAAAAAAAGAAAAAGTGTAAAATAATTATCCCTCAATGGGAATAAAAAAAACCTACAAAACAAAATGTAGAAAAAATTTAAAATAAATTTTTTATTAAAAAATGATTGTGCGTATATCACACAAAAAAAAAACGAACCCTAATAGGTATCCACACGACCGTAGTAACATGTATTAATTAACAGGTTATTTATTGTGAAATGGTATAAAAAATAATGTAAAAAAATGCAAAAACACTTTTATGTTCACTTTTTTGTTTTTAAAAAATTATGCAGTAATTTAAATGTAAACTCTGCACCCCAAAAACACAACCCGCATAAAACAATTCCTCATACAACTGCGCTATAGAAAAAATAAAAGTTGTGACTGTTGAAAAGCAGGGAGGCAAAAATATAAAATGTAGTTGTGTCATTAAGGCCTTTTCAGGCACCAGGGTCTTAACGGGTTAACGTCATTTTTCTTTACTAAATAGTGTTTATTATTGGGGAAACAGGTTTTGTGCAGATTTTTTTTCTTTTAATTCGTCATTTACTTTATTTTTTTTAAATCCCAATCTGTGATTAGGATTTTGTGGGATCTCATGGGCACAGGACGGCTGACCACATGCTTCATCATATAACAGCTTTATGTGATCAGCCACCCCCCCAGGACATGCAGCAGTCTATATAACCTATGAGCTGCTGTATGGCTGGGGGCACAGGGAGAGTGACCAAATGAAGAGGTTATATGTCAGAGCAAGTGGTCAGCCATCCTGACCCGATTCACTGCCCCGAAGAGCCCCTGTACCTTCTTCTGCTGTGCTGAGCCGGGTCCCAGTCCCAGAGGACTCTGCTGCAGTTTGAAGTCAGTTTGTAGTCAGTGACTGTGGCCACAGCAAGGTGACCGGAGACAGCCGGGAGGTGAGTGGGGAGGAAGACGTCATGAGGGGGAGCAGGAGAAGCGTTTAGAAGATTGAGTTTACACTTCCCGGCGGGGGAGGAGACGGGCGGGAGGGGGGACATGCTGCAGCCCTGCTCTCATATCAGTTCCTGAGTTACTGCCGCGCAGGCAGGACAGGAATTGAAGCAAAGACACAGCAGCCTCTGCTGTTTTTAAGCGACAGATGACATGACTGTGTTTACACTGACTCCTGGCAGGGCCCCCTGATCTCAGGGAGCCCCCGGGCAGTTGCCTACCCAGCCCAATGTTAGAGACGACCCTGTCTGTACTTGTTTACTGACAGCAATATCCTCATGTTTCTTGATCTTGTTCTGTTCCATACATGTCATGTAAAAAAAAATATATATACACTACCGTTCAAATGTTTGGGGTCACTTAGAAATTTCCTTATTTTTGAAAGAAATGGACAGTTTTTTTTCAATGAAGCTAACATTAAATGAATTAGAAATCCACTCTATACATTGTTAATGTGATAAATGACTATTCTAGCTGCAAACGTCTGGTTGTTAATGCAATATCTACATAGGTGTTGTAAGGGGGTAAGCTCGGTGGTACAGCGAAGTCCCAGGACAAATGGAGACACAGACAGCCTTGTAGCAAAAGCACGGTTCTTCCCCGGCGTTTATTGTGCAGATGGCAGCCCAAAACGTATGTCCATACAAATACACACAATAAACTCCTGCTCGTCCGAGCACTAACTAAACAAATGTAGTCCTTACTATCAGCTTGGAACTTGTGGTGTAGCCTCTCAGGCCCAGCTTCCTGGCCTGTAACTCCAGACACCCCCACAGTCAGCTGAGTAGCTGACCTATGTAGCCAGACGAAACCCTGGCACTGGAACCTGGGGGGAGCAGCCACCCACCCAACTCTTTGACTGCTCCCGGTAAAAGCCGGACCCGGACTAAGCTGTGTTTCCACAGCTAAACTATTTTGGTAAACATGTGCCAGCCGCCTAATGCAGCTGACACAAACTAAGTGCCGGCTTCTCCCTCACCGAGGCCAGGTCTCTCGGTGACCTGTATTACTCTCGCCATACCTGAGCAAGAACTCTGGGGCCTATATATACCCCGTTTATCACCTTGCCCTTCGGGGCCTTACAGTGTATAGAGGCCCATTTCCAACAACCATCACTCCAGTGTTCTAATGGTGCATTGTGTTTGCTGACTGTGTAAGAAAGCTATTGGATATTTTGAACACCCTAGAAAACCCTTGTGCAATTATGTTAGCACAGCTGAAAACAGTTTTGCTGATTAGAGAAGCTATAAAACTGACCTTCCTTTGAGCTAGTTGAGAATCTGGAGCATTACATTTGTTGGTTCGATTAAATTCGCAAAATGGCCAGAAAAAGAGAACTTTCATGTGAAACTCTACAGACTATTCTTGTGCTGAGAGATGAAGGCTATTCCATGCGAGAAATTGCCAAGAAACTGAAGATTTCCTACAATGGTGTGTACTACTCCCATTAGAGGAGAGCACAAACAGGCTCTAACCAGAGTAGAAAGAGAAGTGGGAGGCCCCACTGCACAACTGAGCAACAAGACAAGTACATTAGAGTCTCTAGATTGAGAAATCGACACCTCACAGGTCCTCAACTGGCAGCTTCATTAAATAGTACCCGCAAAACGCCAGTGTCAATGTCTACAGTGAAGAGGCGACTCGGGGATGCTGACCTTCAGGGCAGAGTGGAAAAAAAAAAGACAAATATGAGACTGGCTAATAAAAGGAAAAGATTAATATGGGCTAAAGAACACAGACATTGGACAGAGGAAGATTGGGAAAAAGTGTTATGGAGACGAATTGAAGTTTGAGGTGTTTGGATCACACAGAAGAACATATGTGAGACGCAGAACAACTGAAAAGATGCTGGAAGAGAGCCTGACGCCATCTGTCAAGCATGGTGGAGGTCATGTGACGGTCTGGGGTTGCTTTGGTGCTGGTAAAGTGGGAGATTTGTACAAGGTAAAAGGGATTTTGAATAAGGAATGCTATCACTCCAATTTGCAACTCAATGCCATACCCTGTGGTTGCTCTTGATTGGAGCCAATTTCGATTTCATTATTTCTAAGCTTTTCTATGTCTGTATGATATTTCTATTCATTTTTCAACTCATTTGATAAATAAAAGTATGAGTTATCAGGGAAAACACAAAATTGTCTGGGTGACCTCAAACTTTTGAACGGCAGTGTGTATATAAATACTTTCATGGAACATTATATAAAATAAAACACCAAAAATTCTTAAAAATGAATTTAACATAGAAATGAAAGTTAGAATGCAAAATGTATGCTTTAATACATAATATCAGTAAACAGCCTTAATGAATTTAATTCTGAATTAGAAGATTAAAATGTCACTTTTTATACTTTGACGTTCTTAAAAACATGTGCATGACAGTTAACACCCAAAATTTGTAGGAATACATGTTAGGTCCAGGACAACATAAGGAATTTAAGATTTTACCACAATTTGGCCATTTAGGGCGACTTGTATGAATATAGCGCCGACTCGCCAGTCCTACCTCTGTTTTTAAGTGTACAATACAACAGTATCTATAAAAGAGTCTCACAGCCCTTTATAAATGTGTCCCATCCTACGTGAAAACTAGCCTCAGCCGTGTCACTTTGGAACTGGTATAGATTTGCACAACAGTTTTGCACCAAACTTTGGCACATTTTTGCTGTAGAGTACAACTCTAGCATGACATGCAGCCCCCCCTTCTCCCATTCATTGGCGCATTCAAAAGTGTTGTGTCTGGAGCAAATTGCACCAAGTTTCGGTGAACGACGGTTCATACATCTATAGAACAGGGCTACGACACTTTGGTTCAAAGCACGGCAAAAAAATGGCGCAGCCCCATTCATGTATGTGGCCCTTATTTATTTCTCTGCTGCATCCTCTCCATGGAAGTCCATAGAGCTATCCCTACATTGATGTATAGAGATGCTTGAAAGTTTGTGAAGACTTTAGAATTTTCTATATTTCGACAGAAATATCACCTACAAATAAATCAGATTTTCACACGAGTCATAAAAGGAGAAAAAGGGACCATATCAAACAAATGAGTCAAAAATAATAGGCATTTATCTATTTAGGAAAATGATACAATATCATATATCTATAAGTGACAAAAGTATGTGAACCTTTAGGGTGCTTTCACACGGAGCATTTTTTGGTGCTTTTTTTGCAGAAATGCACAGCACCAAAGATGCACTATGTGAATGCACTTTTAGATAAGTAGATAATATGAAGGTGAAATTAAGATGCTTTTACACAGCGCCGTTTTGGTGCAGTTTTAACTGTGCTCCAATTAAACTGCCTTTATTACCAGCAGCTTCTTTCACTTATCTAAACTGTTTGGAAAGTGAGTGATCAATTAGGCTATGTTCACATGGCATAATTGTGGGGCCTAATTACGGCGGTACCTCGGGAGCTCGCGCCGACCCCCGAGGTGCAGGGGGGGTCAGTGTCCCGTCGGCCCCATAGACATTCATTACTAGCAGCGCATATTCGCCGCTAGTAATTGACATGTCACTTATCTCCCTCCGCGGCGTATTGTCCAAGCGGGGAGAGGAGGCGTAATCCATAGTTCTCTATGAGAACTGTGGATTACCGTAATGACTGGGACGTATCTCGCCCGGTATTTAGCGCAGTACGGCACAAAATACGGGACGACATACGTCCCAGTTTAAGCCGTGTGAACATAGCCTTAGTGTGTATCCACAAGACGTCACACACAGTCACTGATTACTTACTTGAAACACTTTTCTGAACAATTTAGACAACTGAAAGAAGCTTGCTGGTAATAAAGGCAGTTTCATTGGAGCACAATTAAAACTCCCCCCCCAAAAACTGATGGTGAAAGAACCTTTTGGGGTTCAGGGTGAGTGGGGGCCGATTTGTTTTTTTTAAAGACCAGAATCTATAAAAAGTCTGCCCTTCATAACCGTTAGGGGAAAAAGGGCTGATTCCCCCCAAAAGGGTGACTTTATCAGAAAATTGTGCCTTTGTTTCCATGTTTTCCTGACCCATTTCCTCCTGGAGAACAGCAGGAATCCTTAGAAGAAGAGGCAAGTACTTGGCTCTTAAGGTCACTGGTGTTGTTTTTCCTTTTGGGGTTTTTTGGGGCCCCAAATTATTGTAAAAACCCCGGGGCTTAGTCTTGTGGACCACTCGAACCTTGTTTCCCTTCACCTTCTCAGATAGTAATTTATAAAAAATGGGCTAAAAAAAAAAAAATGTTTTCAAACAAAAGTCACTTATAACCAATCAGATGTGGCAAACCATTTTAAAAAGAGCCCCTTTTGTGACATTTTCTGACAGGGGCGGGTTTTAGAAAATATTTTTGTTCCCCCCTTAAAAATAGCATTAAGGACCCCAAAAAGGGTGTAAAATTTAAAAGCTTAAAACTGTTTGCGGGGACACCCCCCCTTTGAAAACGGGGTGGAATGGAAAACCCATCGACGATTCAAAATTACATTTCAAAGGAGGAAAACAGAGGAAACACACAAAAACAGAGTTTATAAGAGAAGATGCCCAGGATTGTGATTCCATGGGGAACACAAGGATTTACTAAAATGGCCCCTGCAGGATAGGCCCCACGGGAATTTTTTTAAAAACCAAAAAATGACTGTGGTAGATGTTTTAATAAAAAAGTGGTATTTTTGGGGGGGGTTTAAAATGTCCATACAAAAAAAAACATTTCCCCTGGCCCCATGTGGGGGAAACCATCCCTACAAAAAGTAATTTAAATAAAATTTTCCCATTGGGCCCCAAAAAGGGGCCTAAAAATTTTGGGTCCTATAAAGGACACCATTGTTTGTGTGATTACTACTTCTAAAAGTGGCATAACTCGAAGAAAAGTGGCCCCCAAAGCAATTATTTAAATGAGCCCCCATAATTGGGCTCAGACTGGGAAACAGAGAGCAGAGGAAGCCTGGGGCTGCCTTTTAGGGAGAAAGGTAGAAAAATAAAGGCAGAAAGCAAGAGGCCGAGTGCAAGAGTCATGTGCAGTAGCTGTAGGGTGGGTCCCAAAAATCAACTCAACTACAGCGGTGAACCCCAAGAATCAGTGCACTGCTGGGCTCCAAGAATGAACTCCACTAGTAGGCCCCAGAATCAGTTACCTTTGGGGGCAACTTTCCCCTGGTGGACCCCAAAACAAAAAAAAAAAAAAAGGTCCCAATTAACCTTTGGGTCCCCAAAAACAATTAAATAGTGGGCCCAAGAAAACCCAACCAAAGGGGGGCACCAAGAAACAACTCCCTTGGGGGGCCCCAAGAAAAATCCCCTTTGGGGGCCCCAAGAATTAAATCCCCTTGGGGGGCCCCAAGAATCAACTCCCCTGGTGGGAAAAAAACCCTTCCAACAATCAACTCCCTGGGGGGGCCCCAAGAATCAACTCCACTGGTGAGCTCCAAAAAAGCAAACCCCCAAGGGGGGTCCAAGAAAACAACTCCACAGTGGGGTCCGAATATCTCCACTGATGGACCCCAGAATCAGTTATATTAGTGGGCCCCAGGCACCCCAGTCTGATACTGCCAATAATAATGCCAAGTTTTGTCCTCCAAGACAGAAGAACCTGGTGTATGATTTCAGCACCCCTTTCCGTGACCCACTTGTCAATTTTCCACTTTTTGATTGAAGAGGGTAGTCATGTACAAATTCTTACCGACCAGAAGCAAGGGAGATAGAACCTACCAGGACAGGCCCCCCCACTGTATGTAGGAGCCACATACTCTATTGAGAGAAATTACCAGGGAGATGAACAGGGACACAAAAATTTTATTTTTCCCCTTGGGAATTAGAAAGCAGTTTTTTTTTGGTTGCAGGATATGGCAATATCTTATGTTTCCGAGGTAAATTTGGGCAAAAAAACCAGAAAATGTGGCCCCGTTTAGGGGCAAGGCTAGTTGGGTTAAAAAAAAAACATTCCCGGGGTTTTTTTATCACTGGAATGGGTTGGGACGTCTGCTGAACTTCTATTATCTGGAAAATTTCTATTCCCTAAAACTATAGTTTGTGCCCTTAAAACATATAGAGTATTTCCTTTTAACCACATCTTTCCTCCCACAAATTGCGCTCCTTGTCCCCTTTAAAGGGGTTTAATTGTAATTTTCGGGGGAAAGCACGATCAATTTTTCATGACTGGCCTTCAGACTACAACCACTGAAACATAAGTCATATTGTTATGACAAACTGCTCCAGACCCAGATTTTCCCATTTTTTTTTTGGGGTTTCTTTGTTTTTTGTGATATTTCCGAGGCCAAAAAGCTTCTTATGACCGTGTATAAATTACAAAAACCCGCCACGAAATGTGAGACCGATAAGGGCACCCGTCCCCTCTCCCCAAAGTCTGGGAGGTTTATTTTTTGGGGATCTGCCCCAAAAAATTTGGAGTCCGTGATGCATTTTGCTCTTTTAGTGTAGTGCTATTAACTGGTAGGATATATTGCACTTTTCAATTTAGTTATATCCATAGTCTACAGATTTGGGCAGAATTGTGGCTCAGTTGTTAGCTCTGTTGCCTTGTATCACTAGGATCCTGGGTTCAAATCCCACCTAGGACAACATCTGCATGAAGTTTGCATGTTATCCCTGTGTTTGCATGGGTTTCCTCTGGGTACTTTGACTTTACAGATAGGTTAATCTGGAATTGAGATTGTGAACCCCAATGGGGTTGGAAACAATGTGACTAATGACATTCACTGTACAGTGTTTCCCAATATAATCACACTATATAAATGATTAATATAAAATGTATTCTTATCAACAACATCAAATATGTAAAAAAAAATTTAAATTCCCAATTAGTAGTGCTGGAATAGGCCATGTTCGGTTCAACACAGGTTCGAAAACATTTGGGTTTGTTCGAAAAGTGACATTTGTTATGATGTCCGACATCACTTATGGTTATTAAATATTGGGTATATACTGAAGTAATTGAAAGTGACTTCTGATGGAAGTTAGGCCACAATAGGATCATTGCAATTCTGGAAAATTTGACCCTAAAACCTTGGGGGGACCCTTAAACCCAGGTTTAGTCCCTTTTTTTCCCATCTTTTTGTATTTTTCATCAAAAATTGATTAAGGTCAACTTGCAACAAAGCTCTCAGATTTAGGTTGAATTTGACTTAGACCCATATCTGAAGTACAATACTATTCCCAATGGTTAACGTAACTCCAAGTGATTAGATATTAGGAAAGAGGCGCTATGTTCACGTTCCATGCCAACGTTTTTTTTCGCCTGCTTTCCTATTTTGTGAACCATTGAAGTGTGTAGGATATTGTAGTGGTACCAAGCAGCACACGTTCAACTTAATTGCAGCATCTTCGCAGGACAAATGAAGCATTGCATGGTGCCCACTGAAATCAATGGACAGTTGGGTCAACCAAAGTAATAGAGACTCTTCATAGTTTTGCAGCGTAATCTGGCCTCACTGTTGCCAGGTGATCATCCATCATATCTTGACAGAACACTATATAAGCTCAATCAAGGTCATAAAGATTATTTATTAAAATTATTCATGCAAATACCCAAACATCTCTGCTAATACGCTAAACTAGCATGGTGCTAAATTCAAATTATAGCATGAGGTCCTAGCTTACATAAGGACACCAGGGTATAGTTACAGAAGAGTCAGATATTGGTTCCTGGTTGGGAAGCTCAAAAGGTTACTCTGCACTAAACCAGTACTACAAATCACCCCACATAGTTGGAGGCCCTAATGTAGATTTGCTTGAGGCCGAGAAGCTTCAAGTTACGTTTCTGAAGGACACTATTATTCATGTGACAATGTCTAATTCCAACCATGGCAAACATACAATGGGGAAGCCATAGCAAAGCAAAAAGGGTTCCCAGTTTGTACCATTGTTAGCACCGGATGGTGGAGTTGGGGTTTAATTTCCCCCCCATGATCTTTGGCCTGCTTTGGACCCATTTCGCTTTGGGCTGAATAGAAGGGTCCCCCCCCACGGAGACCCAATTTATTGAGGGGCGCCCCCAAAATTGACCCACACCAGATTTTTAAATTTTCTACATGTCCAGTTTTTGAAAAAACCAATTACGGAGATCTGTCGTGTTAAGCTCTCCTACTTCTCACACATTCCACTATCATGGCAGGACATCCTCACAATTTCCTGAAACCTTGATTGCTTACACTCTGGGACTCATTACCAGGCGAAGAGGAAGTCTTTTGCTGAGTGGATCACGATAAGGAGAAGAAAAGCACTTACAGTCAGGAGTGTTTATTGTGATTAATTGCACCCACAACAGGGTACGCTAGTGATATCCCATTACATCCCAGTACATGATACAGCGACTGGCAAACAATAATAATTACTGGTAATGGTGTGCTGTAAAAGTAATTACACACATATATCTAACATGCTGTGTAAATACATGCCAGTATGGAGAAGATGCTCTTCAATTAAGAAAATTAGCAGGTGGGGTTGGTTGTAGTGATATTGCACAGTGCATGGAAAAGGTCTAATCTTGTACGGCTGGAAAGAAGAC
Organism: Phyllomedusa bahiana; assembly: GCA_025379985.1. Taxonomy (NCBI): domain Eukaryota; kingdom Metazoa; phylum Chordata; class Amphibia; order Anura; family Hylidae; genus Phyllomedusa; species Phyllomedusa bahiana. The sequence continues at coordinate 11,238 of JAODAL010019484.1, read as the reverse complement.
AAAACCAATAAAACTCTAGGAACCCTGAACCTAAAGGATTATCTGATAAACCGATCCCAGAATCTGGTTCACTAAGGATCGTCCAAGGTCTGCAGAGTGGTAGAAAGTGTGGAAACGTATCTAACAGAGTCCAAAGATAGATTGAAATTGACTTGGCAACATGACCTACTATGTTCTAATATGGAAAATTGGATAATCCAACAATTTCAAATTCTTTAATGAGTCCTACTATCAGAGTTTCATTGGTATTCACCTCACTCGCCTTCCATGGTACTCGCCTTCCGGCTGGCTCCTGTGGATTGCTATGACAACTATTACAAAACAAAACGGAGGAAGCAGCACCACTTCAAAAAAGGTTACGTTTATTCAGCCATGTCCATGCCAGAGGCTACGTTTCACCCCTTCCAGGAGGCCATTTTTAAGCTTGAAAGTAGCCCTATGGAAGGGCTGAGGCGTAGCCTCTTGTATGGACATTGGTGAAAAAATTTAACCTCTTTTGAAGTTGGCTCTGCTTCATCCATTTTGTTTTATACCACTTGCATGTAGGAGTCTTGGGGTCAGACTCTTGGAAGCTTTTTGCACACTGCTTTGTAGCCTGTTTTTTTTCTTCTATGATGCTGTTTCCAGATCTGCTAGTTTTTGTTTGCTATGACAACTGGCACTGCCCAATGATATCATCCCAATGATTTTGTTCCCTGTTTTGGCCTTTAGTCCTGATTTTCTTTTCCTTGCTTAGTTCATAAACGTTCTTCTGAATTTTGAGCTTCAGTTTATATTTTGTTTGCAGTCGCTCATTGATTGTGTTAGTGCAGCTACCACGATTAAAGGGCTTGTCTCACTACAAGGATTGCTTTTTATGTTAAAGATCTTGCAAAAACAAGTCACTTTGCAATATGTGTCCATTAACAGTGTCCTACCTATTCCGAGATATCCCCTCTTGTATGGGCTGCATCAGCTCCTCAGGTCACTATAGCTACAGACCTGTTTGATGTATCCTCATAGGCTTCCAGCACTGGTTGCTATAGCTACAGACCTGGCTTCTACTGCAGCCTAGTAGAAGCCAGTAAACACACCCCTGAATTCACAATGAAACCAAGAAAACAGGACTGAGGTGACATGAATCAATGTAGTGAGACAACCCCTTTAAGGAGTATCTTGGGGATTACAATCTGGGGGATACTCTGCAGCAGAGTCCTTAACTCTATCAGGGGATCAAAGCTGAAGATGGGGGTTGCCTTGGAGCCTGCAGTAGTCCAATCATGGTCACTGAGGGTCTCCTATCTGATCCGTAACATTTATTCTATAACATGGGACATGCCAGTGTCAACCTGATTGATATTGCTGGGTTCACTGTCTTATTGAAAATAGAAATCCAGACTGAAAGAGTGGAGGCACAGTGGATGCAGTTTAAGTCCAAATGTGTCTTGACCCAGGACTATTGTCGTAGTCTGATACCAGATAAAGACACTACTCCCGTGTCAAAATGGATATACCAGCAAAAGCAACAATAAATCACCTGGACCAAACCATACACATAATACATCCACCACCAAAAAAAGGTCCCAGAAACAATTCCAAATAGTTTAATAATACATATCTTTATTAATAACTATTAAAAAATCATACATATATGAAAAAAAATTCATAGCTAAAAGACCAATACAGCCAAGATGAGATAACAGCACCACAAGGTATAGATTAATAATACAAAGTGTCCATAATAAATACAATGATTCCAGGAAATATATATATCGAGTGCATCTATATACATCAAAACACTAAAAAAATCTAATCAAGGAAACAACACTAAAAGTGCATAGTGCATATGTAATATAAATATCAATAAGTCACCAATATTATAAAGTGCATATAGATATAAGTAGTGTTCCCCTGATGAAGTGATACGCGAAACGCGCGTCGGGTTTGTTATCTTAGCCAGCACCTTCTGGGTAATTATTATTATTATGTGTTTGACCTATTAAGCAGTGTTCAAATGATTCCTTATGGTGATTAGGTTTCTTCAGTCTTTGTTTATCTTTTTTGATCACTTTTATTGATATTTTTATATGTATTGGATCATTGTGGAACACTACTTATATCTATATGCACTTTATAATATTGGTGACTTATTGATATTATATTACATATGCACTATGCACTTTATTAGTGTTGTTTTCTTGATTAGATTCTTCTAGTGTTTTGGTGTATATTGATGCACTTGATATATATACTTCCTGGAATCATTTTATTTATTATGTACACTTTGTATTATTCATCTATACCCTGTGGTGCTGTTATCTCATCTTGACTGTATTGGTCTTTTAGCTATGAATTCCTTTTTTTTTATATGTATGATTTTTTAAACAGTAGTTAATAAAGATATGTATTATTACATTATTTGGAATTGTTTCTGGGACCTTTTTTGGTGGTGGATGCATCCCGTGTCAAAATGTATTGTATTTGGCTTTTTATATACTGGTTTAATATAAAGTTCAATGCCTCAGTGGTTGCTTGGAGAATAATAATAATAATAAAAACTTATTTATTAGCACCAACATATTCCGCAGCACTTACAATTTAGGGGTTAAGTTCAAAAAATACGAAAAAGCTACTTACAGACAGACCAAGTGTGGGGGCCCTGCCGCAAGAGCTTACAATCTAGGGGGGGGGCCCTGGGTGAGATGAAGGGGAAAGTGCCAGTTTACAATGGTCCAGCCATGTTTACATAAAAAAGGGGTATTAACTAAAAAGGGAGAAACTGCCACCCGACGGGACACTATATACAATAAGTGCCTGGATGCCCAATGTAGGGAGGGCAAAGTGTGTGTGACAGAAACTGGGCTTTTAACAATTAGGGACAGATAGGCCTGCTAAAAAGATGTATTCTCAGGCACTTTTAAAGTTTTGGGGGGTTATATTTTTTCCTGATCGCCCGCGGTAGCATTTTTCCAGAGAACGGGCGCCGCACGTAAAAAAATCTTGGAACGGCATGGAGTTTGGATGACTGAGACATTAGTTTTAAATCAAAAAGCAGAGGGGGAAGGAGCGGGTAGGGGGGTTTTAGACGAGATAGGGAAGAGAGTAGGGGGGGAGCCACTGTGGAAGTTTTTTGGGGTAAGGTTTTGTTTTAGTTGTATCCTTCGAAGGGGCAACCATTGCATTGACTTACCCCATAAAGCGCCTATCTCCCCCCACCCCCTCTTCTTCCAACCAACACCTATTACCAACCCCACTCCCGCCAATTCTTTCCCAACCTCGAAAAAGGCCATAAGAAAAGGTTTGGATGAAAGGCCACAGGGGGCCTTTTTTATTAACATAAATAAAAATATACAAACATCCAATGTAGTATCCCCCTACCTCTGTCCCATCAAAACCCAAAACGGAACCCCAAAAACCCTTTTACCGTAACCAGGGGGCTGGGGTCCTTGGACTAACTTAGTTCCTGGGGAAACCCGATGTTCCGATCTCCTTTCCCTTGCCCCAGCCCCCACCCCCGACCAAGGCCACCAAAAGCCCCCCTCAGGTGGCTACCATCCCACCACTCTAAAGGGGACACCGCCCTGCAACCCCCGCCCCCCTTCCCCCCAGACCATTTCCTCAAAGGGCCACCAAAAAAGGGGGAGCCCAATTCTATATGCCCCCCCCCCGATTTCCACAAACCCCAAAGGCCCCCACCCCCCCCCCCACCGCAACATGAATACCCCTAAAGCATGCAACCCCCCCACAGCCCCAAAGCCCATTCATACCGTCCAAATCCCAAAGGGGCCCCACAATCCAATCCGACGCGTTCCATGAACCCCGTCTCCCCTCCAAAAATCCCCTTCCCCCAGCCCCAAAACCCCCATGCGCACGAACAGGCCCCCCTTCCGCCCACGAAGGCCGCAACCCCCTATTAACGTTACAAGCCCTTTAATTCCCCCAACAACCGCGCGTTACCCCAACACCTCCGGGGGGAACCATATCCAACCCACACCATGATTAAAACCCCATACATCACCCACAAGCCCACAAATGGGGAACAGATGTCCCGAATAAACTCACCAACGGGATAAACCCCAAATCATTACCTCCTGCATGCAGCACTAAAATATCCGGGGAAACATCCCAGCTTGCAAATCTGTCAAACCCGCGGGAAAATTCCCCACCTTTTCAACCCTCGATCCCCAGCCACCGAACACCGCCAAGCGAGGGGCCTCCCATCTGCAGACCCTCTCCCCGCAAACCCCGCTCGCTCAGCTCCCCATCAGAACGGGGGCCAAAAATCCACCCCAACACCGGGGAGCTAAAACAAAACAAAACATAACAAAACACCCGAATAAAACAAAAAGAAAGAACCCCCAGATAAAAACCTGGTGCGGGCTACCACTCCCCTAAAAAACAGCCCCCGGTATCCCCCCCACCCACACTCCCCCTACCAAAACTCACGCCATTTTGATCCAACCCAGTTTTGGAGGGATATATAACCAACCTCTCCGATCCATCCCCCCTACCGTCTCACCGAAACCGCCCCAAAACCCCCCTGGCCCCTCCTTTTCTGCCCCAACCTAAAAAAATGGGGAGAAAATTCTGAGGGGTCCAACCCCGCCCCACACAGCGCCCAAAACTGCCATAAAACGGGAAACCCGGGGACAAAAATGGCTCATCCGCGGTCTCAACATCGGCCACCCCCCCCAACGACCCCTCCCCCCTTTGTAACCATATAACATCAAGGGACACATAAAACGGCCCGGGACCCACCCCCGCCCCTTGCCCCCTTTCCCGCGGGTCAGTTTTTGATCTCCTGATCCAAAACTCCAAACCCCCCCAACCGTCCACACACCCTTCCAAAAAGCCACCCCCCACGCCCTAGACGGCAACCAGCTCCCCGATCCAAGGCCCCAAAAAGGCCACGAAAAGGCCACCGGGAAAGGACACCCCCCAAATGCAAAACACACAAAGGGCACAAGCCCCCAATAAATTCCAGCAATAAAAAAATGATAGGGTGCCTACTATCCCACCGACCGCCCCCTCTGGAACCCCCCTCAACGCTTGGTGATGAGAAAATCCTTCGTGACCCCCTAAAACCCCCCGCCAACAAAACCAAATGCAAAGCCGATACAAAACGTGAACCCTGAAACTGACAACCCTTCACGAACATCCCCAAAAAACAAAACAGAGCCTCACGTGTCCATCCGACCCCAAACCCCCCGGGGGCCCCCAACCGTTCCCACATCCCCCAAGAGGCCATATGCCCTACGGGACCGGGCCCAAAACGATCCCTAAACAACCTGTCCGCGGCTTCAACCATTTTCCACAAAATCCGGGGGCAAGTTTAACCGCTGTCCGCCACACCGAGCCAACCCCAAAAGCGACCCCACTCAAACAGACAAGAACCGCAATGTAATTTTGAATCCCCCCCCACCAAAACCCGCTCCCCCCCCCCAACTTCAACCCCCCCACACCCCCCGCAACAAAGTCTCCTAACAAACGAACCACCCGCGGGAAAAACCCGACTGCGAGTTAATGGCTTACCACCCGGGGGTTGTCACAATGAAAACGAAAACCCTTCCGTTTTTTCTACTTTCGACCCCATAAATAAACTGCCACCACAATGGGGAACAACTCCAAAAGTCCCAAAATTTCCAACCCAAACCCCCCCGTCCCCCCCCTCTCAGGCCATCCCCCACACACCCCCCCCCCCGCGCAATACGCCCAAAACCAAAACCCCCAGCGCACCGAAAAAATCTCCATCCCCTTTGGGACACTCCGGCCCCAAAAATAATGACCCCATTATACTTCTGCAAAAACCTCCCATACCCTCCAATCCTCCTTAAACCCCTTTTGAAAGCTTTCCCAACCCTTTCTGAAAAACACTCGACCCATCGGGATAATTTTCCCCAAGCAAAAAACAACTTCCCAATAAAGACGCAACTCTCGAACACAACTTCTTTAAGGACAGGGACCTGGCTACTTCGCCCCAGGGCCGCCCAAATTTTTTCTTCCGGGAAACAAAAATCCATAGCAATGGAATCGATACAAATCCCCAAAAAAAAGAGGCACGTACTGGCCAACCGTCTTTTTTGGCGCCCAACGGGACCCCAACCTGTCGCGCCCACGCATTCCCCCCCAAACCACCGAACAAAAACCCCGACCTGCCGGCCCAACAAACAAAAAGTCATCCAAATAATGGGGTCACTGACAAAACCCGAAACATCCCACACCACCCACTCCAAAAACGAACTAAACTTCTCGAAATACGAACAGGGAAACGAACGCCCCTGGCAACACCGATCCAAAAAACCCCCCGTCCCCCAAAAAAAACCCGCAAACCCAACACTGTCCGATGAACCGGGCAAACCCAAAAAGCCACCAAAGTCCCTTTTTTTCCCTCAAAGCCCCCCCCCCCCCCCTTTTAAATCCAACCCACCAACCGCTTCATCAAAAGAGGTGTAATCCATCGAACAAAGTCCGGTCAATCCCATCATTGACTGAACACCCTAGGGAAGGACAGTGATGAAAACGCCGAAATTTTTTGGCTCCTCTTCTCCAAACCCCCCCCAGGGTGAAACAATTAAGTCCCCCAACGGGAAACCAAATGGCCCCGCCATCCACCCAGCCCACTTCCGTTCTAACTTCTCATTACCCGGCCGGATAACCAAAGCCAACCGCAATTTTTGGGAGTGAAAGGACCTCGTGCCCTGACGAGATCCGAAAAAACCCCAAAAGTAAAACCCTTTCCCCAAAAACGGGGCCCCCCCTGATCAGGGAAAACTTTTAAATACTCCTCCATCGCGGGCCACCTCCCGCGTCACCCCCCTATGGGGTTTTGGGCCCTTCCCCTTTCCTTTTTCCCGCATCTTTAGGCTCCTGAACCGGCACGCACACCGACAAATGTTTTAAAATTTTCAATTCTTTCCAACCGACCGCCCTCATTTAACGCAACAAATCCCCGCTTTGTTCCCCCCTCCTGCCCCCCAAAAACGCTCCCATCCCGCCGGCCGGCCCCCCCCGCCCCCCCCTGAAAGGACTGCCCTTAACCGAGTCGAGCCCTCACCCCCTCACCAGAGGCCAATGTCCTTCTGGGCCCACCGTATTGACGGCGGGTTGCTTTCCTTTGACGAAAATTTTTCGTTCCCCCAAAACCCCGCCCGCCCGCCATAGACCCCATGGGGCCCCCCCAATGGGAAACTAAATAAAGAAAAGGGCCCCACATTCTCCGGGGCCTTCTCACCGATGACAAACCCCCAAAATGGCAAACCCGCAACCCAATTTTCAAACTTTGGGGAATAATCGCCACCGACGCTTTTCCTCCTCCTCCTTCTTCTTCGTCCTCTTTTCCCTTTTCCAAATTAAATTTTTTTCCCGTGGCAGCAATGAAAATACTCCACATATTCTCCCGCCAAATCTTGTCCCTGACCTCCTTTTTCAAATGCGCCCCAACACCCTCGAACATCAACACCTCCCCTTTTTTCTCTATCGTCAACCCCACGGGGAACCCCCCGACCTTCTCCCTTTACCAAAACCCCCACGCCCCCGTTTCCCCCTGCCCGATACCCCGCCGCCTCAGGCCCCGCCAAAACCCCCCGTCCCACACACCAAAACGCCATTTAAGGCACCCAGCCGCCCCGGAACCACCGCCGACCCGGAAGTGGGAAATGGCCAACCAATCCCCATACCCCCTACCAGCTCCTACAAACCCCCCCCAAATCCCGCCCCCCCTGGGGGCCGGGGGCCCCCTGACCCAACACCCCCACACCGCGATGTAGGCAAAAAAACGGGCACAACATAGAACCCAAAAACACCAGACGCACGGGGCGTGATCCTGCCAGCCCACCACATCCCGAAGAACCCCGCTCCCCCGAACGCCTCCACCGGGCACCCGGGAGACATTAAACGGGGAGGGGCCCCTGCTTCCGCCCGAACCACCGATCTTTTCCCCGAAAAACCCTCGGTGGGACCCCCCCAGGGGGAATGTCTGCCCACCGATGGGGTAGAGATACAAACCAGCGGGAAGCTTCTCTCAAGGCCCCCACCCGGCCTCCAACCCCCCCGACCGCGTTCACTCCGAACCCCCACGGCTGGCACTCCCCCCACCGAACATCGCCAGATGGGACTGCCCCTCACCAAGGGGGTCCACCGAGGAAAGCAAACCCCCCAAGAGCGCCCATCATCACTACAGGGCCCTGCTGTCGCTGCGGACCCTTTTTGCCGTGCGACCTCCCAGACCGGGGTGGCACGGACCTACCGCTGCCGTGGGCCCCGGGCCCCCAGGGTCCCTAAAGGGGGGTCCTCCGTACCCGGGTCCGAGGTTTCATGCAGGGGTAAGGCACAGGGGAGACGTCCCGCCCGTGGACCGGGGGGGGAGGGGTGGAACAGCCACACAGACCCCTGCCCCTCCCCTTTCCAAGACACCCCGCACCTGAGTGGCCACCATCAGGGCCCACGATTTCCTGTGCCCTCCCATTTTCCCCCAGCACTCCCCCACGGGTCCCATCACTGTTCCTCAGGGGACAAGCGCAGCGGGACCTTCCTCCCTTTTTCTGCCGGCGCTTCTGAACCCCGCTCCGTCGGGTGGTTTAAAAACCCCCCCCCCCACCCTTTGGGCGGAAAGCATGCTGCGAGGGGGGGTGGTCAATGGAGGGCGGGGCCGCGCGCCGGGTCATGCGGGGGGGCCCCCCCTGATCCCGGGTCCGCCCATGTCCAGCCCTTTCATACAGGGTAGGGCATCAGTAACAGCTGGGAAAAAAAGATGAACTTGGGGTCTGCATTCAGGACCAAATTGGGGATTGGGGAAGGGGGGGATTAGAGAGGGAGCCGAAATGGCTACAACAGCCTCTTGCCCTGCCGAGTCCCTGTTGTGTTGTGGGTTTCTGTACATTGGGTTGTTGTGCAATCTGATTTTAGATTGCCACCCTCTTGTTTCTCACTGTCCTTTGTGCTGGGTTGCTAAGATGGCATCTAGATGATGTTAGGCCAGCCAGTGCTTTTTCCATTTTGGAGCTGCTGTGATTAGGGACAGCCTTTCTAGGGTTTTACTTTTTAATGGGTTAGGTTTTTAATCTTAGTTTTGACCTCAGTTTCTGTTTTGTTTTCTTTTTTCTGTTTTTTAGTATTTGACCCTGTTTTTTTCCTTTACTTGCTTCTTTTCATTTAAGTAGCATCTGGATGATTTAGGCCACCTACGCAAGTGGGGTTCCCTTTTTACGCTGTCTGGTGATTGTGGACAACTTTTTACCTTCTTCATGTTTGGATTTATGTTTAATCTTAGTTTTGACCTCACTCTTTTAGTGCCCTTGCTCTGTTCTTCAGGTACTAGACTCATGGGTTTTATCCTTGCTTCATTTTCATGTTAAGGTGGCATCCAGATGATGTCAGGTTAGCCAGCCTACTGCAGGTGGGGTTCTCCCTTTGGACGCTACCAGGTTAATAAGGGACAGTGCTTTCTAGGCTCTACTTGATATTTGGATTTAGGTGTGACCTTAGTTTTGATCTTATTTTCTGTTTAGTCATCTTGCTCTGTTGTTCTGTTACTGGACTCCTGGGTTTTATCCTTGACTCTCTTTGTTTTTATGCGGTGACATCCAGATGGTGTCAAGTTAGCAAGCTTACTGGAAGTGGAGTCCTCCATTGGGATGCTACCAGGTTACTAAGGTACGCCCTTTTCGGTTATTTTGTTTTTGGGATTTAGTAGGATCTTAGTTTTGATTTAGCTTTTTGTTTACTCCTCTTGCTCTGTCATTCTGGAAATATAGATCACTGGATTTTGCCATTACGCTCCCTTTTTTTTTTTTTTTTTTTTTTTTCCCCCATTTTTTAATTATTTCCTAAACCTTCTTCTGTGGCACCACTGCCACCAATCTGAGATATTTTGGGGACCGAGTCCAAATTTTCCCCTTTGGGAATTTAAAAAGGGTTTTTAAGCAAAGGTTCTTTGCACCTGGTCAAAACCTTTCATAATAGATTGGGGCTTTGTAGTCCATTCCGGGTTTGGTGTAAACCAAAAAACATTCAGAATCATATTTTTGTAATTTTTTGTCCAGCAGAGCGGGTTTAAAATTTTAGAGATGTCTTAAGAAATAAATCAACACAGAATTATGAACCTATGTAGATTTAAAAAAAAAAATCAAAGTATATTTATGGAGGGCAGTCATTTAAAGTGTATTGGAGGTCATTCACCATCTTATAAAGAACAAAGTTTTAAAGGGAAATAGTTTAACTGCCGCTTCTTTTTGACAATGGGGAAAAAATTAAAGGAATTGCCCGGCGGAAAACCCCTAAAAACAGGGAGGGAAAAAAACCCCCGTGCCCCCTCACTCAAAAACCCTTTAGTAGGTTCATCTATTTGTGCCCAAAATCCTTGCTTTCCCAATTAAATATGAATAGTTTCAGCTTCCCTTTATCTTAAACTAGTTTCTAGGGGTTGGATGAAAATTCAAAGCAGAAAATCCCTAAAACCAAAAGTTTTCAAAAAGGGGGATGTCGGTTTGGATGTAAGATTTGGGGGGCTTTGGGCCCCTCTTTCCTTCTATTCAGTCCCGTCATTTAGTTTGTTTGTTGTCTATGTTTGTACTTAAAGGGAATGTTTTCATCAAAAATGACTTTAAATTTACTTTTTTTTTGTTAAACCCTTTTTTAAGAATTTTTCGTTTATTTTTTTTTTAAATTTTTCCCTTTTCACTTTCAATATTTTGTAATAATTTTTTTTTAAATCCTGCGTTTTCACCCCCGACCACTAGGGGCCCAATAATTTTCTGACACTTCCCGTTTGTACAGAAAGATTCTCAGTTGTTTGCTCATTTTCCCCCACAAGAGGGGGCAAAATGAAAGGAGCACCGTGTGAATAGATAACACAGGATCCACCAGTCCCCAAAAAGGAGTAGTTACAGTTCACCCATTACCCCTGCACAATGATTTTTCCCCGGTCAACAGAAAGATAGAAAAACTTCCTATAGAAGTGAAAAGGGGGGAGTCAGTTTTTAAGTCTCCTAGTTTCATTGGGAAAATACTGTAAAGCATCTCTCGGTTTTGTTAAAGAGTGGGAAAAAGGCCTAGTGGGCCCAAAATGAAAAAATGCAAGACTTAAGAATTATTAACCACTTACCGACATTTGCCGGGACTCATACGGCAAAGGCAGGTAGGGGGTTTCCCCCCCCAAAAAGCCGTATGAGTAAGGGGGGCAAGGCATCTTGCGCGCCCCACAAGCGGAGCGTGCAAAAAAATTGCGGATGGAACCTGGGTATATTACCACTGGCATCATGC
>JAODAL010019483.1:0-71885 GCA_025379985.1 Phyllomedusa bahiana | reverse complement strand
TGAAGGTTGGCCCCAGTGCTGCTGAGAAGAGGCGGGACCGCGGCACACGGAGGAAGCGGGACAGAGGCTGGGAGCGCCCCAATGGAGGAGCCGGACAGAAAGTAAGCTATTTCTTATTTACCTCCCCCAAACCCTCCCTTTTATCCCCCCTAGCTGCTATTTCCCCCCCGAGCTTGCCTATATACCGTGTCGGATGGGGGGGTTGGGGCCCACGGGAAAGGTTGCTTGGGGGGGGCCCCCCTACGTACATGAAAATTACCGGCCCCCCGGAAAAAATGCCCCCATTTTACCAATAATACGTGTGCAAAACGACTATTTGGTAGTAAAAATAGCAAGGAGTCACATATCTGTTTCCATGTCTGTCAGTTAACATATCTAGACACAGGAAAAGTAGCCTAAATCTACCCCCCTCCCCCCACTACAATACCCCCTCCACCAATACATACCCCTCCACCACATAAAATATCCCCTCCCCCACATACAATATCCCCCTCCCCCCACATACAAGAGACCCCACCCCCCCCACTAAAATATCCCCCCACCCCACAATATCCCCCTCCACCCACATACACTATCCTCCACCCACATACCTACCTCTCACCCAATCAATATCCCCCCCCCACCCACAACAATATCCCCCTCCACCCCATACAAACCCCTCCCCCCCCAATACCTTCCCCCTCCCCCCACTAATATCCCCCCTCCACCCCCATACACTATCCTCCTCCACCCACATACAAATCCCCCTCCCCCACATAAAATATCCCCTCCTTTTTCCCTTGGTCCGCCCCTCACCACCTTTAAAATACCACAACACATGTACGTGACATTATACCCCACCGATATAAATAAAACACCGTATATAGCGACCAAAAAAGGGGTCGAACCAGTGGGGTTATAACCTACAACACCGCCATATAGAGATACTAGAGGTCAACCCCACTCGGATATAACCTACAACACCCCCATTAGAGACCAACATGAGGTCGAACCAGCTCTGGTAAAACCCTACAACACCCCCATAAGGACCCTAGGGCGACCCACTCGGGTATAACCTACAACACACCATATAGAGCCCCACGTAGAGGTCAAACCCCGGGTGGGGTATAATACAACACTCCCTTTAAAGAGCCCACATAGAGGTCAACACCAGCTCAGGTAAAACTACAACACTGCCATTAGAGCCCACTAGGGTCAGACACCAGCTCAGGTATAACCTAAAAAACACCCCATATAGAGCCCCACGTAGAGGTCAAACCCCAGCTGGGTAAAAACTAAACACCCCATATAGAACCCAATAGTGATCTGAACCAATCAGATATAACCTACAACACCGCCATATAGAGACACATAGAGGTCAGACCCCACCAGGATAACCTACAACCCCACCATATGAGCCCACAAAGGTCAACCCCACTCGGTATAACCTACAAACCACCATAAAAACCCACATATGTTGCACCAGCTCGGTCAATACATTACAGTGATACCACTGACCCAAATTAGAAGTAAAAAATAACCCGACTCCGGAACTCATGAAGACGTTTTGACTGATGAGTTGTTCTTTCTCTATGGTGTTTTTATTCCTTTTTTTCTTCTGCACTGTTTCCCACCGCCATGATGACTTGCCCCGGCCCAAGCTCATCCCTGCAAAAATTTTACAAAAAATATCTTGAATCCTCAAATTTTCCGCATTTTTTTACCATTCCCCCCTCTGTACGAACTACCCAGGGTGGGGGGCGGTAAACCATATCTTAAGAGGCCTATAATCCTAAGGGGTTGGAGGGGGGGAAGGATAACCCCCCGGGAAAAATGAAAAAATATGGGGTGCTGCCCCCTAATTTATTTTCTAATAGGTAGGCAAATGGACAAGGCCCCAGGTAACTAGATAGGTAAGTAGATCCCCGCTGAATAAGTTGGTAGGCCAGCCCCAGGCAGGCTGGTGGGTACCTAGCCACAGGTGGGTAGGTAAACAGCCCCCAGTTAGATAAGCAGGCCCCAGTTAGGCAAGTTGATAAGCTACAGTTAGGTTGGTGGACCCCAGTTAGTTAGGCTGTAGGTAGGTGGTTGCCCCCAGTTAGGTAAACTGTAGGTAGTTAGGACCCCCTTTATATATGCTGCAAGCAGTTAGGGACCCCCTTTAGGTAGTATACAGGCAGTTAGGGACCCCCTTTAGGTAGTATACAGGCCGTTAGGGCCTCCCTTAGGTAGTATACAGGCCGTTAGCGCCTCCCTTTAGGTAGCATACAGGCAGGGCTGCCCTCTAGTTTGTAGGTAGTCCGGGCCCCCCTTTAGTTTTTAGGTAGTCAGGGCCCCCGTTATGTTTAGGTAGTCAGGGCCCCCTTTAGTTTTTAGGTAGTCAAGGCCCCCTTTATGATTAGGTAGTCAGGGGCCCCCTGTAGGTAGTCAGGGCCCCCTTATGTTGCCAGGGCCCCCTGTAGGTAGTCAGGGCCCCCTTATGTTGCCTGGGCCCCCTTGGGTTGCCAGGGCCCCTTTAGGTAGTTTTTAAAAAAAAAAGAAAAAACAACAAACATCCATTTACCTCACTCCCGCTTCTGGCTGCTCCCGGACGCTCCTCGCCGGCCTCTAGTGGTGCCCGGCACAGGCGGCGCGATGAAGTGACGTCACCGAGCGCCTACGTCACCACTACAGGCCGGAGCCTGGCAGACTTCAGGCCTGAAGCCTGCCAGTGTGTACAGCGGAGCGCAAGCGGCACTCTGCTCCGCTAACACCGCGCAGCCCCGGGAGTCAAGGACATTAGTCCCCGACTCCTGGGCCCGGTCTCCGAGCGCTCGGGACGCAGGGCCCGGGCGTTCAGGGACAGGATGCGGGTCGATTCCCCGGCAGCCCAGTCCGAGCCTGTATATATCCCCAAGCCTGCCTATTTAGCCCCCTAAAGCTTGCCTGCCTGTATAGCCCCCCTGAAGCCTACCTGTCTACTTATATGGGGCCCCGATAGCCCACCTAACCCCTGTCGACCTGTATGCATAGTTGGCAACTTTTGAAAAGGAAAAGCAGAGACTTTATGGGGCGGCTTAGCGCGCCGCAGCAAAAATTTGCATGGACACGCCCATCTTTAGGTATGCCACGTCCCCTTCAAAAAGCCACACCCACTCCACCTAACTGCATAACGGCTTTGGAAGAAAGCCAGGTAGATGCCCTTATAGCCAGGTAGTAACCCCCCGTAAGCAGGTAGTGTCCCTTACAGGCAGGTAGATGCCCCTTGTAGCAAGTAGATGCCCCCTCTGTAGCCAGGTAGGTGCCCCTTGTTAGCAGTAGTGCCCCCCTCTGTTAGCCAGGTAGGTTGCCCCCTTTGTAGCCAGGTAGATGCCCCCTCTGTTGCCAGGTAGATGCCCCTTGTTGCCAGGTAGTGCCCCATTGTTGCCAGGCAGAGCCCCCCATATAGCTAATAAAAATAAAATAATAAAATCCACTTACCTCACCAGGCTCCTGCAGCACGGCCGCTCCGGACGATCTCCTCAGCGGCGCAGGGGGAAGTGAGAGCAGCCGCGCGTCACTCCCCTGCAAGCACCCTTCACCTTCCCCTGCGCCGCTGACCTGTATGTGCGGCGCACACCCCGGCCCGGAACTTACAGGGGGAGGAGGGAGGAGGGGCGTTTCCTTCCTGCTCCTCCCTGCACACCCGAGATTTAGGGGGGTGAAGGGGCGCAGCGGCCGCTTCACCCCCTGTGGGAGCGGCCCGGCGGCGCCAGAGTGGCGCACTGCGTACTCTGTCGCGCAGCCACTTAAAGAACCCCGCCGCGTGGGAATGCCAACTCCCCCGGGTGGGCGGGAGGGGACCCCAAATAGCGGGACCCCCCCGCCAAAAACGGGAGAGTTGGCATGTATGCCTGTATGGCTCCCTATAGCTACCTAAACCCTACATGCCTGCCTGCCTGCCTATTTGGGGCCTCCTATAGCCTATTTAACTACCTGTCAACCTCTTAGGGGCCCCACCTAGAACCTAGCTACCTGGGGCTCATCTACAGCATACCTACCTACCTGGGGCCTAAATACTGCCTACCTGGTGCCAATCTACCTACCTAGTGCCAATCTACCTGCCTGTAGCCTACCTAATTGAGACCTGCCTAACTACTACCTACCTGGTGCCTATTTACAGCCTACCTCCTACCTTAAGCCTAGTAACCTACCTACCTACCTAGGGTCTTCCCAAAAACCTATCTAATGGGGGTTTCCCTGCTTATATGATTCGGAGGATTTACTGGCCTTAGCTGTAACATAATAAAATTCCAATGAACCTGTCCCCCAGGGAAGGAGAGAGGTTCCACCTAACCTGGGGTTACAATTATTGGGGGGGTAAAAAGTGGTAGGGCACCTGGGGTTAACACATGGGGTCTACCTCAACTAAGGTCACTTGGTATGGAGGTAAATTATGCAGTCGGTATGGCACTGTTGTACATGGTTACCCTATATGGTCATTGTATGGAGGTAATATACAGTCGGTAGGGCACCTGTGTACACTGGTAAATACCACTATATGGTCATTGTATGGAGGTAATATACAGTCGGTAGGGCACCTGTGTACACTGGTAACTACCACTATATGGTCACTGTAATATTGATCTTTATTCAGTAAAAGTATAGTGTTATTAATCAGTCACTCTGTGGTGGTTATTTGTGGTATGTTTGGTGGTTAATCTGGCCCATATGTGTATGTTATTGGTAATGTTGGTTTGGGTATAGTGGGTTTTGTTTGTAAAAGTAGGATGGTGAATCTAGGGGTTGGGAATCACCCCTTGATTAGTAGTATGTATGACTTAAGAGGTCCCAGTAAATGTTCATGGTCGGGGAGGGGGGGGCATCAAAAAGTTTGCTATGGGGCCAAGGTTCTCTAGCTACGCCCCTGGTCACCCCCTGAATTGAACAAAGAAGGCCTTTAAATTGAAGACTTTTTCTAACTACATTAGTCTTTTGATTTTACTTTAGTCAGGAGAAAAGAGAGATTTTATCTGCTCTGAGTGCACATAGGTTTTTTATGGTTATCTGGCCATAATTCTGCTATCTGATTAGAGAGTGATGTCATCATGGTCCAGGGAGCTCACTGTGAGAAGACAAATTATCACTAAAAAGGTTAGCTTTTACTTTTAGTCCTCACAGCACATGTACCTTTTGTTTACCGGAGGTTAGTTCTCCTGCACTTGCCAGTATAATGGCTCCGCTAGTTACAGAGAAAATTAAATATGCATAATCACTGCTATAGAACCACTGACAGCCAGAGGGGGAGTATAAAAACTTTTGTGACTCAGTAAAAAACAGTTTGGGTGAAAAAAACTTCTGGTGGGGGTCCGACAAACCCTGCACAGTTTGGGAATGGACCTTAGGGGAAACATTTTTTTTGCCATATTTTTGCAGATACCACATACTATGTAGTATAGTGCATGGAAGATGCTCAAAAACTGCAAGAAGCTTGGACACTCTAAGGGCATGTTCACAAGGTGTTTTTCGATGAGGTTTTCGGAGCGTTTCCTCGGCCAAAACCTCATCCAAACACATTAAAAACCTCCCCTGAAACCCCTTTTCAGACGGGTTTTTGACGGGTTTTGGATAGGTTTTCGACCCGTACAAAAAAATAGCCAGGACAAAAACCGGGGGTGAAAAACCACGCCTAATCCGCGCCTACAACGCCTTAAAAGAATTGAACAGAACACTTCTTTTTCAGCGTTCAAAAAAGGTGTAAAAAAACCCCGTCGTGTGTGAACTACAACGAGGTTTTAATAGGAATCAATGAAATAATGGGGGGTTTTGGAAGCATTTTTTGAAGGGTTTTTGGGGGAAAGGAAACCCCTCCAAAACCTCCTCCAAAATCGTTTTTGTGAACTTAGGCCCCCGTTCCCGACGCGGGTTTGCGGGCGGGTGCTGGGGGGTGGTCTGGGCCCAGTGGGGGCGCGGTTTCGCCAAGGGTTTGTCCCAGCAAATGAATAGCAGGGGGGCAGCACCCCCGGCCCCGTGCAGACCTCCCTGTAAAAAAATTGCAGGGGGGGGTTCTCCCCACGCGGGGTTTGGCGCAGCCCCAAAAACCCCGGGCGGTGAATATGAACGCAGTTTCCCATAGGAAAAAACCCTGTTAAAAAATTGGGGTGATTTGGGCGGAAAAAGCTGAACCCCCCGGCCTATCCCGGCCAAATCCGTCGTTATGTTCAACGGGGAAAATTTCGGGATACGTAGGCCGCATAACCGTGTGTTTCGGGGTTGGCCGATTAAAACTTATTTTTGGGGGGTTTTAATTTTGCCCCCCCCCCCCTTTCCCCCCCCCGGGACTAAAATTTTTTGCCAAAGGGGGGCTTTTAAGGGTTTTTCCTAAATTGGGGCCATTTTGCAAATTTTGAAACGGCCGTGTTGAAAAGCCGGTTTCATTTTAAAACCGGCTTTTTTTTGGTTGGGAAAAAAACCGGCGAAAATTACCGGGTTTTCTTTGGGACCCTTCCCTAAGTGTTTGGGACGTTTTAGCAGAAGAGATTCGATGTGGATAAATGTAAAGTTCTGCTTTTGGGTAATAATGATCTGCAAGCGTCATAGAACCACAGGAAGGGGGGTCAAACTAATTTTCTACAAGGGCCACATCAGCATTATGTTTGCCCTTGAAGGGTTGTTAGGTGCAATATGGTCAGTAACAGACCAAGATAAAAGCCAACGACTTCTACCATTTTACACCAAGTTTCGTAGGTACAAAACCCAATATATCCGAGAGCTTAGCTCCTCTCCTCTATCATATAACCCTATATTTTCCAAAGAGCTCACTTCTCTCCCTCATAATATAACCTTATATCCCAGAGCTCATCCTCTCTCCTCTGTCTATAACCCTATAGATCAGAGCTCAGTCCTCTCTCTTCATATAACCTATATATCCAGAGCCGTCTCTCCTCTACCCATAACTATATATCACAGAGCTCCCTCTCCTTCTTCATAAAAACCCTATATATCACAGAGCTCAGCTCCTCATATATATCATATAACACTATATATCACAGAGCTCAGCTCCTCTATCATATAACCCTATATATCACAGAGCTCAGCTCCTCTCCTCTATCATATAACCCTATATATCCAGAGTCAGCTCCTTCCTCTTCATATAACCTATTATCACAGAGCTCAGCTTTTCCTCTAATCATATAACCCTATATATCCAGAGCTCCTTTCTCTTCCTCTTTTCATATAACCCTTTATTTCACAGAGTTCAGCTTCTTCTCCTTCTATATAACCCTGGTTTTTTTTTTTTTTTTTTTTTTTTTTTTTTTTTTTTTTTTTTTTTTTTTTTTTTTTTTTTTTTTTTTTTTTTTTTTTTTTTTTTTTTTTTTTTTTTCCAGCCCTGGATTCAATGCATTTTTGAGATAGAACTGGCAGGTTTACTTTCTGAGCAGTGAATGCTCGGGCATGTTCTTCGGGAGCGGTTTTACCTTCTTTATTGTTTTTTTGAGCCCGACTTTAAAAAAAATATAATAAAAAACAATAGGACAATTTTCCAATTCTCTATACCCTGGGGTGTATTCAGGGAAATGGTAACACGAGCTGACGATGCCTTTGCAGTACCCAGGAATTGTCACTTTATGTTCCTGCTCCGCATTACCTGGGATGATCGCATGTGATTCCACTTCTTCCTATTCGAGAACTTGAGTTGACCCTGACCATCGGAATATATGTAATTTTAGGGGTTAAGCCACATACAACGAGAATGCATAATGCGTCAGCTAAATGGATCAAAGTGAGGGAGCTGGAGAATGCAGAGGGGCTGTTCTCGTAGAAGTCAATAGCTTTCATAGGAACTGGGAGAAGCTGATGGAAGTACTGCACAAAACCTACAAATGTGCCCATTATTGTACGCATTCTCCAAGCTGATGACCTGTAATGTTATAAATAAGCCAGTTCCAATTGGCTTCCTATGCATAGTAAGTATAGACTATTATAAGCTGAGGGGGCAGAGTGCCTCCGCTACATTTGTCTTCCTATAGTGACTTCTACAGAGTCAAAAGGCCCAGGATACCCTTTTATTTGAGTAACGAAAGGGAAAAGGAGATATCTGAATACCCCAGCAAATAGTGGGTGGGGAGGGTCTTGCTTTTAGGGTGTGTCCAGAATATGGCCGCCACCTTGAAGGCCACTATATTGGGTCAAGGACAAGTTTTTCCAATTGGATGGTGGTCATGTAGCATCTCAAAGAAGACCTATGTCTGGATTATGGCCACCATCTTGGATCAAGGGCAAGCTTTTCCAAAGGGAAGGTAGTCATGTAGCAAATCACGGACCTTATTGGATCCAGAGCAAGTTTTTCCAATGGGAAGGGGGTCATGTAGCATCTCAAAAAAGACCTATGTGCGGAACATGGCTACCATCTTGGATCAAGGGCATGTTTTTCCAATGGAAAGGTAGTCATGTAGCATCTCAAAAAAGACCTATGTCTGGATCATGGCCACCATCTTGGATCAAGGGCCAGTTTTTCCCAAAGGAAAGGTAGTCATGTAGCAAATCAAAGACCATATTGGTTCAAGGGCAAGTTTTTCCAATGGGAAGGTGGTCATGTAGCATCTCAAAGAAGACCTATGTCCGGAACATGGCCACCATCTTGGATCAAGGGCAAGTTTTTCCCAAAGGGAAGGTAGTCATTTAGCAAATCAAGACCATATTAATCCAAGGGCAAGTTTTTCCAATGGGAAGGTGGTCATGTAGCATCTCAAAAAAGACCTATGTCCATAACATGGCCACCATCTTGGATCAAGGGCAATTTTTTCCAAAGGGAAGGTAGTCATATAGCAAATTTAAAGAAAATTATTGGTTTAGGGCAAGTTTTTTTTTCAAAAAAGGGACGGAAGGTTGGTCATTGGTTAAAAAAATACAAGGCCATATTTATCAAGGGCAAATTTTTCCCAAGTGGGAAGGTGGGTCAAAAATGTGCATCTCAAAAAAAGACCTATGTCAAAAATGGCCACCATCCCTTTTTTCCTTCAAGGAACAAGGGCAAATTTTTCCAATGGGAGGTTTTCATGTAGGATCAACCATAAAAGGACCTAATGGTATGGAAAAAAGGCCACTATCTTGGATCAAGGGCAAGTTTTCCCAAAGTGAAGGTAGTCATGTAGCAAATCAAAGACCACATTGGTTCAAGGGCATGTTTTTGAAATGGGATCGTGGTCATGTAGCATCTCAAAGAAGACCTATGTTTGGATCATGGCCGCCATATTGGATCAAGGGCAAGTTTTTCCAATGGGAAGGTAGTCATGTAGAAAATAAATGATCAGAACTTTATTTCAGAAACAAAAGGGGAAAGGACAAATCTGAATTACCCAGCAAGTAATGGGTGAAGAGGGCTTATCTTTTAGGCTGTGTCTGGAACATGGCTGCCATAATGGATCAAGGGCAAGTTTTTCCAATGGGAAGGTAGTCATGTAGAAAATCAAAGACCATATTGGATCAAAGGCAAGTTGTTTTCAATGGGAAGGTGGTCATGTAGCATCTCTAAAAAGACCTATGTCCGGAACATGGCCACCATCTTGGATCAAGGGCAAGTTTTTCCAAAGGGAAGGTGGTCATGTACCAGAATTGTCTCAGAAATTGATTGCTGCAATCAAATTTACAATATGTCTTGTGGTTCAAAAGTTATCAACACAGAAAGTTCTCACGCGAGTTCATAACGTCTTCAGCTGTGAGTCCAGCACCAGGGAGAACACATGTCAAATAGCTGTTGTGGTTGCAACTTTTTGAGAACTTTTGAACCACAGGAGACATTATATTGCAAATCGCCATAGGTGCGCCATCTTTGTACACCCTTCTGCTTTTTATACTTAATACAGAATAATGTACTGACAATAACGCCTCTGAGTGGTCAAGTACCGTAGGGGGACTAAATGTATAAGTCAAATTTTTTTTTTAAAATATCAAAAATTATTTTAAAAATATTCAAATCGCCCCCCTTTTTACAAATAAAAATAAGTGAAAAAGTTACCCATACAGTAATCGGTATCGCTGCATCTGTAAAAGTCTGATCTATCTATCACATACTTTAAAGGGACTAAATGTATAAGAAAAAGAAAAAAATATAAAAAATTATTTTAAAAAATTCAAATCGCCCACCCTTTTTACAAATAAAAATAAGTGAAAAAGTTACACATACAGTAATCGGTATCGCCGTGTAAAAGTCCAATCTATTAAAATGTAACATCATTTATCCTGTACGCTGAAATAATTTCCAATGACAAAAGTGTGGATTTTTTGTTTGTTTTTTTGGTCATTCCATGTCCCCAAAAAATTGGAATAAAAAGTGATCAAAAGGTTGCTTGTATACCATAATGGTACCAATAAAAAGTATTGTCAGGTCCATGGGTGGAAGAACAGAAACGTTAGTGGTCGCAGAAAATGCTGCTGCGGCTCAAATTTTAGAAATAGAAAATAAATTTTATTTTTTTTTATTTTTTTTAAAAACTAAAACATAACAAACGCCCTACATGTTGGTATCTCTGGAATTGTATCGATCTGCAGAATATAGAAAACTCATTATTTTTGCTGAAGAGTGAACACTGTAAAAAAAAAAAAAAAAACACAAAAAAACCTGCGAATATGGCCCAATTAAGTTTTTTGTCACATTTTGTCCCACTCAAAAGTTTTGGGGGTTTCCCAGTACATTCTGTGAAACCATTACAAAGCACATTTTTCCCCCACAAAAAACAAGCCCTCATATGTCTACGTAGATGGGAAAAAATAAAAATGTTAAGGTGGGGAAGAAAAACCGAATGTGACAAAATAAAAAACGCCTGGTTCTTGAGTGGGGGGTGGAGGGGGTAAATAAGATGTGAAGGGCTCTTCTATACTAAAGTATCACTCTAGGACCAAGAAAACCATCAGCTCGTTAATGAATTCACTGTACGAGAACATAGAACTCTATTCCATACCTCAGTATGATTAGATGAATGGAAGTCATTGAACGCGCGCTACTCTTTTTATGGCCCCCAAGTGAAACTTTACTTCAAGTGAACATAAAATCGTGGCCGTAAAAAATCCAGGTTTTATAATTAACGGGATAACCTTTATTTAAGGAGAGACGAAAGGACTTTCCATCTACATGTTCGTGTGTGACCTGTTTTTCGAAACAGATGGCGACCATCTGCAGGAGCGGTACACGGGCCAAGACTCGTCTAATGGCACCAAGATCTAGACATTTACCATCGTACGGCTAATCATGAAGATAATTAGCCAAGGAAAACCGCTAAACCTGCACCTTTTATTTTTAAGTTTATTTAATCAATAACACAATAGGGCTTATGTATGAAAACTGTCCAGCAGTAAGACTGTCTTTGTTGCCCATAGCAACCAATCAGAGCTCATAGCAACCAATCACAGCTCATAGCAACCAATCAGAGCTAATAACAACCAGAGTTTCAGGTTCTGTTTGGTTGCTATGGGCTCTTATTAGTTGCTATGAGTTCTGGTTGCTATGAGGTCTGATTGCTTGCTATGGGCTCTGATTGGTTGTTATGGGCTCTGGTTGCTATGGGTTCTGGTTGTTATGGGCTCTGGTTACTATGGACTCTTATTGGTTACTATGGGCTTCAATTGGTTACTATGGGCTCTGGTTGCTATGAGCTTGTATTAGTTGCTATGAGCTCTTATTGATTACTAAGGGCTTTGGTTGTCATGGGTTCTGGTTGTCATGGGCTCTGGTTGTGATGGGCTCTGGTTACTATGGACTCTTATTGGTTACTATGGACTCTTATAGGTTGCTATGGGCTCTGATTGGTTGCTGTGGACAACAAGCACAGTCTTACTGCCAGTTGTCATATATGAGGCCAACAATGTTCTTTTGGCTCAATACCTAAGTTTTTAAAAATCAGAAGCCAGTTAAAAAGTACCCTCAAATGGAGATATATTTCTCCGTGTGGAGAGCACCAAACTGGTGTAGGGAGCCTTGGGGTATGTTCACACGGCGCAATTGCAGTGCGCATTTCGCCGTGTATTTGCGCTTTATATGCAGTGAGATACGCACCGCGCAGTTATGGTAATCCATAGCTCTGAGAGAACTATGAATTACGTCTCGCCCCCTCCCACCCTGCATGTACAATACGATCGTATTGTATGCGCGGGGAGATAAGTGACGTCATTTGTTTGCTGCTCAACGTGAGCTCCCGTGTGTACACCGTGTGAACATACCCTTACATACAACTGTATGCAGCACAGACAGTAGTTAGATGGGTGGGGAGTGACTCCATAATGTCCTGGTAGGTTGTCACAGTTATCTGGAGCAGACTGCATTCTACAGTTGCTGGAGGGTCCATAGAGCCAACACCACCATCCAGAGGCTTCCACAGCTGCTGGAGGAGCCATAGAGCCAACACCACCATCCAGGGGCTTCCACAGCTGCTGGAGGAGCCATAGAGCCAACACCACCATCCAGGGGCCCCACAGCTGCTGGAGGGTCCATAGAGCCAACACCACCAACCAGGGGCTCCCACAGCTGCTGGAGGGTCCATAGAGCCAACACCAACATCCAGGGGCTCACAGCTGCTGGAGGTTCCATAGAGCCAACACCACCATCCAGGGGCCCCACAGCTTCTGGAGGGTCCATAGAGCCAACACCACCATCCAGGGGCTCCCACAGCTGCTGGAGGAGCCATAGAGCCAACACCACCATCCAGGGGCTCCCACAGCTGCTGGAGGAGCCATAGAGCCAACACCACCATCCAGGGGTCCCACAGCTGCTGGAGGGTCCATAGAGCCAACACCACCATCCAGTGGCTCCCACAGCTGCTGGAGGAGCAATAGAGCCAACACCACCATCCAGGGGCCCCCACAGCTACTGGAGGGTCCATAGAGCCACCACCACCATCCAGGGGCTCCCACAGTTGCTGGAGGAGCCATAGAGCCAACACCACCATCCAGGGGCTCCACAGCTGCTGGAGGAGCCATAGAGCCAACACCACCATCCAGGGGCTCCACAGCTGCTGCAGGGGCCATAGAGCCAACACCAACAACCAGAGGGTCCCACAGCTGCTGGAGGGTCCATAGAACCACCACCACCCTCCAGGGGCACCACCGCTGCTGCAGGGACCTTCGAGCCAACACCACCATCCAGGGGCACCACAGCTGCTGGAGGGTCCATAGAGCCAACACCACCATCCAGGGGCCCCACAGCTGCTGGAGGGTCCATAGAGCCAACACCACCATCCAGGGGCACCACAGGTGCTGGAGGGTCCATAGAGCCAACACCACCATCCAGGGGCTCCCACAGCTGCTGGAGGGTCTATAGAGCCAACACCAACATCCAGGTGCCCCACAGCTGCTGGAGGGTCCATAGAGCCAACACCACCATCAAGGGGACCCACGGCTGCTGGAGGTTCCAAAGACCCAACACCACCCACCAGGGGGTCCCACAGCTGCTGGAGGGTCCATAGAGCCAACACCACCTTAAGGGGCTCCACAGTTGCTGGAGGGTCCATAGAGGCAACACCACCATCCAGGGGCTCCACAGCTGCTGGAGGGTCTATAGAGCCAACACCACCATCCAGGGGCCCCACAGCTGCTGGAGGGTCCATAGAGGCAACACCGCCACTTAGGGGTCCATACATGCTTAGTTGGGGTCTGGTAAATTAGGGGCCAGGGAAGGACTTGGAAGTCTTCCAACCAAAGTCGCACATTTCTAGCCGTGTGATATGTCGCACTGTCTTGCTGAAAATCCCATCCGGCCCAGGGAAGACAATACTCATGTATGAGTGTAAATGACACATGGTGCTCCATGAAGTTTCCATGTTGCTTATTCATGTGTCCTTAATGTGTGAGGTGAACGTCGGCTACTGAGGTGTGTAAGGGGGAGGTGCAGGAGAGCAGCTCCCCACCAAAATGACCCAGAAAGTGACCAGACGTGTGTCTAAGACAATAGAAAGCCCTACTGTTTATGGGGCCCCAGAGCAGATGGATGTCACTTCACCTCTGCTAACCCTACTGTGTATGGGGACCTGGAGCAGACAGATATCACTGCACCTCTGCTAACCCTACTGTGTATGGGGCCCTGGAGCAGATGGAGGTCACTGCACCTCTGCTAACCCTACTGTGTATGGGGCCCCGGAGCAGACGGATGTCACTGCACCTCTGCTAACCCTACTGTGTATGGGGCCCCGGAGCAGACGGATGTCACTGCACCTCTGCTAACCCTACTGTGTATGGGGTCCAGAGCAGACGGATGTCACTTTACCTCTGCTAACCCTACTGTGTATGGGGCCCTGGAGCAGACAGATGTCACTGCACCTCTGCTAACCCTACTGTGTATGGGCCCCGGAGCAGACAGATGTCACTGCACCTCTGCTCACCCTACTGTGTATGGGGCCCGGGAGCAGTACGGATGTCACTGCACCTCGCTAACCCTACTTTGTATGGGGCCCTGGAGCAGACGGATGTCACTGCACCTCTGCTAACCCTACTGTGTATGAGACCCCGGAGCAGACGGATGTCACTGCACCTCTGCTAACCCTACTGTGTATGGGGCCCTGGAACAGACGGATGTCACTGCACCTCTGCTAACCCTACTGTGTATGGGGCCCTGGAGCAGACAGATGTCACTGCACCTCTGCTAACCCTACTGTGTATGGGGCCCTGGAGCAGACGGATGTCACTGTACCTCTGCTAACCCTACTGTGTATGGGGCCCTGGAGCAGACGGATGTCACTGCACCTCTGCTAACCCTACTGTGTATGGGGCCCTGGAGCAGACGGATGTCACTGCACCTCTGCTAACCCTACTGTGTATGGGGCCCCGGAGCAGACGGATGTCACTGCACCTCTGCTAACCCTACTACGTATGGGACCAGGAGAAGACGACGGATGTCACTGCACCTGTGCTAACTCTACTGCGTATGGGACCCGGCGCAGACGGATGTCATTGCCCTACTGCTCACCAAATTGTATCTACAGAAAAAGCTTCAATTTTTACATTAGTATCGAAATTGGACCATTGCCGATTTGGTAAATTGTTGTTGTCTCTAGTGAGTCACCTTTTTTGTTTCATCAAATGAACAGACTTGGGCATGTTTCGATAAAAACCTCTAAAAACAAACACCCTGCAACCATTACTGAAAGAACAGAAGCTGGTGGTGGCAGCATTATGGAATGGGGGATGTTTTCGGGGCGTTCTCTGGGCCACTTATCTATGTGGAAGACTCTCTCGTCTCATTTGGGGTATGAATACATCCTTGCAGATCACATACAGCCATACATGCTTATAGTCTTCCCTGGGCCAGACGGGATTTCCAGCAAGACAATGCAACATGTGGCACAGCTAGAAATGTCCAACATTGGTTGGAGGAGCAGGACCAAGGCTTCCAAGTATGACCCTGGCTCCTAATTCCCCAGACTTGAACCCAATTGAGCTTGTGTGGGGTTCTGGATGGTGGTGTTGGCTCTACGAAGCTCTGGGATGCAGTCCGCTCTAGATACCGGTGACCACCTACCAGGATCTTAAAGTCGCCCCTCCACTCAACGATTTACTCTGGATAGATGCTGCTGTGGTCATAATAAAGTGACTCCACTGTGTCGTGACAAAAATGGTTGCAGAAACTTTGTTTAATA
Organism: Phyllomedusa bahiana; assembly: GCA_025379985.1. Taxonomy (NCBI): domain Eukaryota; kingdom Metazoa; phylum Chordata; class Amphibia; order Anura; family Hylidae; genus Phyllomedusa; species Phyllomedusa bahiana. The sequence continues at coordinate 56,325 of JAODAL010019483.1, read as the reverse complement.
GATAATTGTCCTGGTTCTCAACGAGTTCACAGCAGTCGAGCAATTGCCCTATAGACCTTCCTCCGGTGACATTTGGACAGTACATTACAGTACCGGATAATGTGGGCATGTTCGTAGTACTTTCCAAAAGAAAGGTCAGTTCAGCTGAGCGGAACGTTTTATTACCAGGTCTAAAGTGAAAATTATAAAGTACTCGGCATCGGATTTTTTTTTAGAAACCACCATTTCAAACTCAAGGTATGAAGAAGGGGGTTATGTGATGTAAGTCTGCATCCTGGAAACAAATGAGGCGGGTGCTTATTGCAGGAAATATTAGGCATTATTCCAAGCCCATGTTGTCTGATATCCATAATAGGGATGGAATCTGGAGTCACCCGGAATAGTATTAAAAGGGGTTTTGCCATGAAGTAAAATTGACGTGGGAAGCTTGCAAATGAAATAACAAACATTTTCACCATTCATCATTATTAAAAATTCTGCACCGTTTTTGTTTTAGCTTCTCCTTTTAGTGATCCATTGTTTACAGCTCGTTTCCAGGGGATACGACCAGGGCTGAGAGCTCCTCCGGCCTGGTCGCACATGCTCAGACATCACCTCTCCTCTCAGGCAGCTACTGAGTGTTCATCCCCAGGTGCTGTCATTCTACTCCCGTCCTCTGTACTCCTTAGTAGTTAGTCAAATAGTGCAAGCAAATAAAAAAAAAAATAAACCTCAATGAGGTCTGTGCATTGCTAAAGAGAAATAAAATCCACAGGTTTGGTTCCTGCAGGGATTTGAACATAGTACCCGTGTGACTGGAGGCAAAAACATTACCTCTCAGCTGCTCACAATGCTTTACATAAACAGACCTTTCTTTGACTACAGAGAGGAAAGGCCTGGTGATGTCATCCTGCAGGATCACATGATAAGCAATTCAAACAAATCACACGCGCCCCCTTCTGAGCACACAGAGCTGAAGAGTTGGATACAGGAGGTATGAAATGAGATCGTGGCAAAAACCCCTTTAAATTGACAGCAATAAAAAAGTGCCCCATGTGTAAAAAAAAAAAAAAAAGAAACCCAGCAGTGGATCCACAGCTAAAGGATGCCCCTACCACTAGCTGGCACTAGACACCCAACTCTCGTTCCTAGAGGCTATTTGCATATTTGGTTACCCAGGAAGCATTGTATGAACTCGAAGTCTCCCGACGCCTATATGGTAATCTCTTCATTCATAACAAAGTGTGTAACCATAAACTTGTTGCAGATTTTGACCTCCACATAGAGGTCAAAATCTGCAGGCTGTAGATTTAAAACCGCACCACAGGCCAATCCAGAACTCTGCTTCCTCTTTTGTGGGTTTTTTTGGTCTTTTTTACCCCTTAAAGGGGTTTTGTCACTATCTCATTTTATACCTCCTGCATTCAGCTCTGTGTGCTCAGAAGGGGGCGTGTGTGATTTGTTTGAATTGCCTATCATGTGACCCAGCAGGATGACATCACCAGGCCTTTCCTCTCTTTAGTCAAAGAAAGGTCTGTCTATGTGTAGAACTGTAAGTAGCTCAGAGGTAAAACTTTTGCCTCCAGGCACAAGGGTCCTAGGTTCAAATCCCTGCAGGAACTAAACCTGTGGATTTTATTTCTCTTTATCAATGCACAGACCTGAGTGAGGTTTCTTTTTTATTTATTTGCACTGTTTGACTAATTACTAAGGAGCACGGGAGTTGAGTGATAGCACCTGGGGTTTGAACACTCCGTAGCTGCCTGAGAGGAGAGGTGGTGTCTGAGCATGTGCGACCAGGACTGAGGAGCTCTCAGCCCTGGTCGTATCCCCTGGAGACGAGCTGTAAACAATGGATCACTAAGGGAGCAGCTAAAACAAAAACGGTCCAGAATTTTTAATAATGATGAATGGTGAAAATGTTTACTATTTAATTTACAAACTTCCCACGTCAATTTTACTTCGTGGCAAAACCCCTTTAACAACATCTTTTGGCATTGGGCATTTCCACTCGTTCTTCTGCAGTGACGTCTTTTGTGAGTTTTTTGGGGTTTTTTTTACCCCTTAAAGGGGATTTGCCAAGACGCCAGTTACCTACCTCCTGTCAGCACGGGAGCAGGATATATACAAATCATGCTGAGTCATGAAGCTGCAGGGGAGAGAGGGAGGGGGTGAGTGAGGAATCCAAGGGAGCGTCTCAAAACTTAAGTGAAATAATAAACAGTACAACAGTGGATTCTCAATACAGCAAGACAGCCTCAGACTGCACTGTCTACCCGATGCCTTAAAAGCTCATTCATTTTGCCTGTCATCAGATAAGAAGTGTTTCACGCAAGCGCGGCCTGTCAGCTCCTGGGTCCTGACAAGGGAAAGCTTTGAGGTAACTAAGGGGGATTGAGAAATGCTGTAGCTCTGAGTTTTCACTTTTTTTAATCACATATATTTAGAAAAGTGATTAAATACCCATTTTGGAGGTTCCCACGTCAACATTACATGGTGGCAAAACCCCTTTAACAACGTCTTTTGGCATTGGGCATTTCCATTCGTTCTTCTGCAGTGACGTCTTTTTTTCTGTCTTAATGACGAACACCACAGCGGAAACCCAATGGACCCACTGTAATTAATAGGGTTCATAGGGCGCCGCAGGTGTCTGTTGTGAAACCCTAGGTGTCCATTTTTAATTCTGCGACGGAGATTCCGGAACAGAACCTCGGACACCAAGCCTAAAGAATAGGGGTAACAGAATCAGGGTAAGGCATCGGCAATGAGTAATACCGGTTCCCATTCCCGTGCCTCATTTTCAGAGAAAGTAATGTATTTGGGACTTGACCCCCCCGTTGTTCACCACAGAAGCTTTGCTGGACTTTCCGGATCTTGGGCGCCGCGGGTGTCTGTTGTGAAATCCTAGGTGTTCGTTTTTAATTCTGCGACGGAGATTCCGGAACAGAACCTCGGACACCAAGCCTAAAGAATAGGGGTAACAGAATCAGGGTAAGGCATAGGCAATGAGTAATACCGGTTCCCATTCCCGTGCCTCATTTTCAGAGAAAGTAATGTATTTGGGACTTGACCCCCCCGTTGTTCAGCACGGAAGCTTTGCTGGACTTTTCGGATCTTCATGTTTCAGAACATTTCTGAATTACCATTTTTACAATAGAAGAATTACAGAGACTGGAAAGACAATCAACATGATTCATATCTTTTCAGCGCAGGAACTTTTCTGAACACACAAATATGTCAAATGAACCACCTCTCCAGTACTTCGCTTCCCACACATCTTTCTTCACCACTTTACATTCGTTAGCTCTACAGTTGGCTTCTGCCCCCACACACTGGAGTGGGTGCACCTTGCTTTGATCTTGTTCAATCGCCATGGAAACAGGGACAACATCCTTGGAAACGAGAGCTGCCCCTGCAGGGGGGTAAGCAACACTTTGTGCAACAACTAAAAGTAGCATGGCTGGATGGAAGTATATGCAATATACATATATACAAGAAGGTACGGCATGGATTTAGAAATATCAATTTGGAAACAATATTAATAAGGTTTTGTAAGTAAAAACTTAATGATGGGTAGCAGAGGTGCAGTTATAAGAGGGGCAAAGGTAGCAGTGACGACCAGGCCCTGAACCTTTAGGGGACCCAAAGGCTCCTCTGTCTCATAAGAAGATACCAGTATTTATAGAGTGCACATGGTATACAGGGCCATCTTTTCCATTGGGCACACTAGTTAGTTGCCCCAGGGCCCCATAAGTGTAGGAGCCCCAAGTGGCGTATGTATCAGGGCTGTGGAGTCGGAGGCTATTTTGCAGGAGTCGGAGTCGTCATAAGATGGACAGACTCCGACTCCCAAAAGTTGGTCCAGTTAGTTCGATGCAGTACAAAGAGCAAGAGGAGTTGGGTCCGACCAGTGCTACTGCTCTTCAGCCTCATCGCATGAGGAGTGTAAGTGTTGACCTGGAGCAGGCAAAGCGCTGCCCCAGGGGAAAAGATTCTGCTCCCACAGCAAACAGATTTCAGCTAAATTTTTCACCTGTTTTCAAAGAAGTAGAAGATCAACCATTCATCAAAACTGACTGTGACTGAGCCAATTCCTTTATACCCTGACATTGTTAGAGATGTTGCCCCTGTGGTCACCGCTTTGCCCCAACCCAAGTTAGTGTAGAGAGGCCGTTCTCTAGCCTGGAAATAATGAGATCAGATGTGAGGTCATGTATGCAGGATCTGATGGAGGCAATACTATTTCTCAGAACAAATTCAGAGACTCCACAAATGTTCCTGCAGTTTTTTGCATATTTACAATTTTTTTGTGTCCTAAAGTCATATCCAATGACTATATTTTACACTGACAAGCAAAATGGTAACAATGATTTGAACGTGTGACTTGCAGTCGCCATATCTCATCATCCACTACAGCTTTGCACATGAGGCTACTGTAATTTTATATACAGTCATCTTGCCTATCTTATACATTAATGTGACTTGCAAGTATTTAGCATCTGCTTAGTTAGTTTTGCTCCTAAAAATCAAAGTGCTAATTTATATTATTTTGTTAGTATTTGGGAAATCCACCTTTTGGTTTTCAATACTGCCTGAATCGTTCTGGGCTCTGAATCAGATTCAAGCAGGTCTTGACCAAAATCTGATCCCAGGTCTCTTCTACACATTCCCAATGTTGGTGCAGACTGGACTTGGACACAAATACAGCTTTTTCTTCAACTCTACCCACAAGTGTTCAAAAGATCGAAACATTGTTACCCTTTTGCTTGTCAGTGTCTGTTCTACCTAAATAGCTTGATTATTGTATCATAAGGTGATAAACAGCCGGATGTTACCATTTTACTACAGTAAAGTTATCACTTAAACATGCGCCATGTATGAAGGAGTCGGGAGTCGGAGTCTTGGGAAATTGAGGAGTCTGAGTCGGGGCTTCGGCTTGCCGACTCCACAGCCCTGGTATGTATGTCCCAGGAATATAAGAAACCCAGGATCCTATGGTTGGCTTTGCTTATTTAACTGTTTGTGTGTTTTTAGGATGTGCAAACAGTTAAAAACCATATTGGAGAAGGGAGCCAAAGGCTCCCTGCCCCACCAAGTAGCCTTGTAGGCTGCAGGCTGCTGGTGTCCAGACATAAGTGGTGTGATAATATGACTGTGCTTGAGGGGGGCTCGAGGCATGGCCAATGTAATGTCATATATGTGAGCAGGGTCCACTGCAGTGCTATGCCTGGGGGCCCCTAATTCTGTTAAGACTGCTCTGATGGTATGTGGGAGCCCTTCTATAAATTTTGCACTGAGGCCCAGGAGGTTTAAGCTACGGATAGATAGATTAGATAGATAGAAAGAAGCTTGAGAGAGGTTCACCGGAGCCAAAACGTCGCCTTTGGACATGCTGGAATAAAGTCTTGTTCGCTTTTTTTTCAATTGGGAGTGCTGCGATTTTCTTTTTTTATAGATAAATAGATAGATGCCTCATCTATCTATCTATCTATCCATCTATCCCCTATCTATCTATCTATCTATCTATCTCATATCTATCTATCCCATATCTATCTATCTATCCCATATCTATCTATCTATCCATATCTATCTATCATCTACCATATCTATTTTTCTATCATCTATCTATCTATCTATAATCTATCTATCTATCTATCTATCTATCTTCCCATATCTATCTATCAAATCCCATATCTATCTATTATCCATATCTATCTATCTATCCCATATCTATCTATCTATCCCATAATCTATCTATCTATCCCAAAATCTACTATCTATCTATCCCAATATCTATCTTACTATCCTATCTATCCTTTTCTATCCATATCTATCTATCCCTATCTATCGTTATCCATATTATCTATCTATTTTATCATTATCTATCTATCTATCCCCTATCTATCTATATCCCTATCTATCTATCTATCCTATCTATATCTATCTATCTATCATCTATCTATTATTATCTATCTATCTCAATCACCCCATATTATCATCTTCTATCTACCCCCTATCTATCTATCTATCTATCTATCTCATATCTATCTATCCAACCAACCAACCAAATTTGCTATGTTAAAAGTTGGTGAATCCTTTACTTATAAGTGGAAAATTTGGGATGTCCTCCAAAGAACCTTTTTCAAACAGAGAGAGATCAATGCAAGGTAGAGATAGGTACAGTAGGTAGATTGGCGTAGATGACTTGACATTGATACAATCAACAAGTCTGAGATATTGAGTTCGGCGACTGTGGTAGGTAGATTTATTGACGATAGATAGATGGATGGATAGCTATAGATAGATAGATAGTACAATAGAATTGCAATTGCTCATACCCAAGTATGAGATTTTTTGTTAATAAGATTCCCTCATCTTCTTGATGTTTGACCATGGCAGATAAATAGATGGAAAAGCATATGGATAAGACTTTAGATCAACACACATTGATTTGAGAAGGATAAATGAGGAGATAGGAGATGGATACTTGGATGGATGGATGGATAGCTAGTACAGTGGAATTGTAGTAATCAAGTCTGAGAGAGATTTTAAAGTGTCCCTCATTGTCTTGATGTCGATAACTGTGGCGGGTAGGTAGATCTATTGACTTGAGTTACTAGATAGATAGAAAAGACTTGAGATAGATTAAAAAAATAAAAATAAACTTACTATAAATAAATTTGAAATAGATAGTAAAATTAAATTACAATCATAAAGTATGACAGAGGTGGGGTTTTTTTGTTTGTTTTTTTTTTTTTTACTTTTTTTCAAAGATTCACTCATCTTCTTGATGTTTGTGACCATGGCAGATAAATAAAGTGTACCTAGATAGATCGTATTTAGATTTGGGTATACAGATAAAAGGTTTAAATTTCATAGATAGATATGAGTAAATATTATATATATATAAAATTTTATATATAATTTTTATATATATTATATATATATATTTTAAATATAAATTTTCATTTCCAATAACTAAAAAAGCATGGCAAAATATATATATATTAATATATATAAAATAATAATTTTAAAATTTTACGATTGCTCTCGTCGGGGACACAACCCCCCTAAAACCGTCCTGGGGGTCTTAGCTCTCGGATCGCCGTCTTTCATCAAAAGGTTTTAGGCCAAATGACACAGGTTTCCCGTTTTAACTGGCCTCAGGCCAAACTTTATTGAGTCATGGGGAAAAACAAAAGAAAAAGCAACAAAAAAACAACAAAATAAATCCCCCCCCGGCCCTTTAGCCACAAACCCGAAAATTTACCCTCCCTCTTGATGTGTGGGCAAGGCCTTTCCCAAATGGGAAACCCGACACACGTTTTTTAGTACTCCAAATGGTTCTGGGTTTCTTTAAACCCTTTTGGGGGGAAGACCCTTCCCCAGCTCCTCTGCTGCCCCTGCCACTAGCAACCCCGCCCCCTTAAACACTTGCAGGGGTTTAAGGGGTTTTATAGCAATCCAGGGGCTGGCCCCCAAAAAATTGGGCCCCGGGAAAGGGGGGGACAGCCTCCCACCCCAAGCTATGAAACCCTCCCCGGGGAAAAAACCCAACCCACCACTAGCCCAAACCTTTGGGAGCCAAAACTAATAAACCCGTGTCAGTAACCAGGGTTACTTTACGCAAAATTTTTGGTTTTTTTTCATTTCCCCCCGAAGGCCAGGACTTCGGTGGGACGTAAAGGCCCCCCTAAGGGGAGAACCCTGCGATTTTTTGATGTACTCTGCCCCCTATATATATATATAGTATATATATATAATATTTTATATATTAAAAATATATATTTTTATATATAGTTTATTTTTATAATTAAAATATATTTTATATATATATATAATGTGTGTGTGTGTTTTTGTGTATAGCTTTAAAATAGGCCCTTATCTGGTGACATCTTCTCCTCTCTTCCTACTTAATTGCTTTTGTGTGTGATACATGGAGATAGCAGGATTAATGCAACAGAACACAAAAAAAGAGTGGAACCGAGAATCCTCTTTATCAACATTCATCTCCTGTTATCGTAAAACCCCGATTGGGTTTCATTTGTTTTTCCCATTTTTTCCCAAGCCCCCGTCCAAGCCCGGGGTTTTGGGCCCTCCATGACTCTGTCTTTCTGATTACCCCAATATTTCTAGGGGGAAATTTTAATGCCCAAAGGGCTTTCAGGCTCCATAGGCTTCAGGCTTATTCGCATCTTTCCGATAGTCCTTGATTTATCCAGCAAACAAACGCAAAGACGTAATTTATACAATTTTCTCGCCAGAAAATACTGCATAAAACATTTGCCAATTAGACGCTAAGTAAATTAAAAAAAAAATTTCTCTTGGCACCCGAAACATCGTAAAATGTTCCTCTGCGGGGATTTTATGGGATTTTATAGGAGCGCTATACTGTTGGCAGTAGGGGCCCCGGGTTTCTGGCTCAGGGGCAAAATTTTTAAAACAGCCCTTCCTAAATTTGGCTTGAATGAATAAGCTGCACTAAAATCTACTGTGGAACAGATGTCCCCAGCATATGGCAAAAGTGTCACAAAGGAAGCACAATCAGCGTGCGCTCACATTGTAAAAACACTATGTAGGAACGTGCCCTTTTCCTTCCAAGTGTATCCTGATCAATGTAGGGCGGAGGGTAAATACCCCTGTATACAGCCCTAGCGTGGTTACCTTTGGATCACAGAGGCAGATTTACTAATATTGTTGCACCTTGTTTTTGACCCGTATTGCACCAGATTTTTGGCACGTTTTGTACTTGCCACGTTTGTTCCAGTTTTGCTCCCCAAAAAAATAGTAAATTGACAAATGTTCACTACGTTGTATTATATACATCAGTCCTGGATTGTCAGGCCTGAAACAGCATCAGATTTATTAGCCCCTTTAGAGGCGTTGTCTCATTACAGAGATTAGATTTCAACATGTAGGGACAGGTAAATAACAATTTTTTTTACAAATGCATTGCTTTGGGATATTTTTGCTTTATGGAGGAGATGAGAGATTTTATCTACCACTATAAGGACACGATATGGATGTAATATACAGTCTGCAGAGCCTGTGTACACTGGAATCTACCACTATATTTTCACTGTATGGAGGTAATATATGGTCTTCAGAGCCCATGTACAATAGTGTCTACCAATATATGGTCATTGTATGGAGGTAATAGGCAGTCTGCAGAGTCTGTGTACACTGGTATTTACCACTATATGGTAAATACCAGGTATGAAGGTAGTATACAGTCTGTAGAGCCTGTGTACACTGGAATCTACCACTATATTTTCACTGTATGGAGGTAATATATAGTCTTCAGAGCCCATGTACAATAGTGTCTACCAATATATGGTCATTGTATGGAGGTAATATGCAGTCTGCAGAGCCTGTGTACACTGGTGTCTACCACTATATGGTCATTGTATGGAGGTAATATACTGTCTGCAGAGTCTGTGTACACAGGTGTCTACCAAAATATGGTCAATGTATGGAGGTAATATAAAGTCTGAATAGAATTTGTACACTGGTAGCTAGCACTATATGGTCACTCTATGGAGGTAATATACAGTCTGCAGAGCCTGTATACACTAGAATCTACCACTATATTTTCACTGTATGGAGGTAATATACAATCTGCAGAGCCTGTGTACACTGTTATCTACCACTTTTTGGTCAACTGTTGGAGGGTAATATACAGTCTGCAGGAGCCTGTGTTCACTTGGTGTCTGAGCACTATATGGGCACTGTTATGGAGGTATTATACAGTCTTGCAGAGCCTGTTGTACACTGCTATCTACCAACTTTATAGTCACTGGTATGGAGGTAATATACAGTCTGCAGAGCCTGTGTGCACTGGTTGTATACCACCTATATGGTCATTGTAAGAGGTAAAATATACAGTCTGCAGAGCCTGTGTACACTGGTGTCTACCACCTATATGTCACTGTATGGAGGTAATTTACAGGTCTGCAGAGCCTGTGTACACTGGTGTCTTAACACTATATGGTCACTGTAGGTGGTTATATACCAGTCTACAGAGCCTGTTGTACACTGATTTCTACCACTATATGGTCCAAATGTGATGGAGGTAAGATAAGTCTGCAGTATATGTGTACACTGGTAATTATACCACTATATGGTCACTGTATGGAGGTAATATACAGTTTAGCAAGCCTGTTGTACATGGTGTGTCTCCCATTATGGTCACTGTATGGAGGTAATATACAGTTTGCAGACGCATGTGTACACTTGCTATCTACCAATATATGGTCACTGTATGGAGGTGATCTACAGTCTGCAGAGCCTTTCATAAGTCGGCAAGTATGCCTATACTGTTCCTGTTTACCTATCTAGGCCCCTATAACTTTCCTAAACCTTGCATGCCTACCTATATGGGCTTCTTTTGCCTACCTAAACTCTGCCTGTCTACCTTTATGGGCTCCTATAGCCTGCCTAAACCCTACCAACCTATATGGGGCCACACCTATAGCCTATCTACAGTGCCTACCTTTGTGGGCTACACTTATAGCCTACCTACCTAGCTACCTGGGGCATAGTAATAGCCTACTTAGCTACCTGAGGACTACTTACACCCTACCGACCAACCTGGGAACTGCCTACCTAACTGGGGCCTAACTACTGCCTATTTAGCGCCAATCTACCTACCTACCTGTAGCCTATGTACCTGACTGGAACCTGTCTACCCACCTGTGACCTACCTATGACCAATCTACCTACCTACCTGTGGCCTATGTAATGCCTACCTACCTGTGGCCTATGTACTGCCTACCTACCTGGGGCCGATGTACTGCCTACCTACCTACCTGGGGCCTACCAACCTATCTATTGGGGTCTACTTACCTGGTAATATGATTTGGAGGGGTACAGGCCATAGCTGTAACACATTCTCCGCTCTCGCACCCGTTGGAAGTTTATACAGAGTGTGGGACAGTGACGTAGGTGCTGGAAAAGTGAGGATTCTTAAATATTTGTTTCCAAATTGTGCAGGGATGAGTGGTGGCCGGGAGAAGTCATCTTGATGCAAAACAAACTCACAGTGAGTGTGTGTGATTACTAAGGAGTACAGAGGACAGGGAGAATGGACAGCCCTGGAGTTTGATCACTTGCTCAGAGTGAGTGTGTGGTGATTACTAAGGAGTACAGGGGAGGGGAGTAGAATGACAGCCAACTGGGGTTGATCGCTGGCTAGAGCAGTGAGTGTATGTGATTACTAAGGAGCAAGAGGACGGGAGTAGAATGAACAGCACCTGGGGTTGAACACTTGCTCAGCAGTGAGTGTGTGTGATTACTAAGGAGTACAGAGGACGGGAGTAGAATGACAGCACCTGGGGTTGATCGCTGGCTAAGCAGTGAGTGTATGTGATTACTAAGGAGTACAGAGGACGGGAGTAGAATGACAGCACCTGGGGTTGAACACTCGCTCAGCAGTGAGTGTGTGTGATTACTAAGGAGTACAGAGGACGGGAGTAGAGTGGCAGCACCTGGGGTTGAACACTCGCTCAGCAGTGAGTGTGTGTGATTACTAAGGAGTACAGAGGACGGGAGTAGAGTGGCAGCACCTGGGGTTGAACACTCGCTCAGCAGTGAGTGTGAGTGATTATTAGGCAAGGAAGAGACTGACCGTAGCTGCCTGACAGGAGAGGTGATGTATGAGCATGTGCAGCCAGGATTGAGGAGCTCCTGTCACTGGTCATATCCCCTGGAGACGAGCTGTAGACTATGGATCACTAAGGAAGCAGAATTTTTTTAATAATGATGAACGGTGAAAATGTTTATTATTTAATTTGCAAGCTTCACACGTCAATTTTACTTAGTGGCAAAACCCCTTTAATAGAGAAATCTCTGGTTCTTTGACACTTCTGCTATTCAGAGCTCTGGAAAGCTGGGTGACTGTCTATGTCGGCATGTGTTAGCAGGAGGATGTGGGCAGCCAACGGGATAGGCTGTGTTTTATTTTCAGACAGTGAATGTGTGATTGAACCATGGAAATTGTGAGAACTTCATCCGCCTTCAAGTACGAGCCAAACCATTCCACAAAGAGCGGGGTGAGGAGGACGTCACCAAATGTTTTATTCATCCCTCGCCCGTCACAAAGTCAAGATGGTGAAACAGTCACTGGATCATCATGGTAGGATAGAAAAGGGTAAGGAGTTCACAAACACATCTGCGTAACCAGCACCCCAGAAAATGGTACGGCCCTACCCAGGCCTTCGGGTTGGTGAAATGTATATTAAAAATGTTTCCAACCTTCTGACATACATTATGCTTCAATTCTTCCCTGTGTTCTGCTTGCTGCCTGCAAATGGGAACATCCTTATTTAAATTCAGAGGCAGTAAATTTGTACATAGCTAGTCCTGCTCTCAACTGAGAGGTGGACACATTTATATCCACTGCAGACAATGATCTGTGAGCTAAACCTACTGGATTCTATACTGATACTATGTACATAGCTAGTCCTGCTCTCAGCTGAGAGGTGGAGATAATTATATCAATTCTAGACAATGCTCTGTGAGCTAAACCTACTGGATTCTATACTGATACATTGTACATAGCCAGTCCTGCTCTCAGCTAAGAGGTGGATACATTTATATCCACTGTAGACAATGCTCTGTGAGCTAAACCTACTGGATTCTATACTGATACATTGTACATAGCCAGTCCTGCTCTCAGCTGAGAAGTGGATACAATTGTATCAAGTCTGGATAATGCTCTGTTAGCTAAACAGCCTGGACTCCAGACTGATATGTTGTATATAGCTAAACTTGCTCTCACCTGAAAAGTGGATACAATTGTGTCCAGTATAGACAATGCTCTGTGAGCCAGGACACCAAACTGATAGATTGCACATAGCTAGTCCTTCTCTCATCTTTGAAGTGGATACAGTTGTATTCAGTCTACACAATGCTCTGTGAGCTCAACAGCCTGGACTCCAGACTGATATATAATACATGGTTAGTCCTGCTCTCAGCAGAAAAGTGGGCACATTGTATCGATTCCAGACAATGCTCTCTGAGCTGAACAGCCTGGATTTCAAACTGATACATTGTACATAACTAGTCCTGCTCTCAGCTGAGAAGTAGATACAATTGTATCCAGTCCAGAAAATGCTCTGTGAGCTAAAAAACTTGGATTCCATACTGATACATTGTATATAGCTAGTCCTGCTCTCAGCTGAGAAGTGGATACAATTTTATCCAGTCCAGGCAATGCTCTGTGAGCTAAACTGTCGGGAGTCCAGGCTGTTTAGCTCACAGAGCATTGTCTTGCCTGGATACACTTGTGTTCAATTCTCAGCGAGAGCAGTGGACTAGTATGCACCAATGCAATAGTCTGGAGTCCAAGCTGTTTTAGCTTCAAGAGCATGTCTGGAACTTGAGTACATTGTAATCCACTTATAGCTGATGAGCAGGACTGGCTATGTACAATGTATCAGCATAGAATCCAGTAGGTTTAGCTCACAGAGCATTGTGTACAGTGGATATAAATGTATCCACCTCTCAGCTGAGAGCAGGACTAGCTAAGTACAGGATTACTGCCCCTAAATGTAAACACGGGTGTTATTATCTAATGACAGCAAGCAGAGATCTTATAATTAGCAAGAAATTGAAACCTAGACTATACATGCAGCATATAACATATAAACTGGAAAACCCCTTTAATTCTGTGTCTGCAGATTCTGGTGCGAGTGGCAACCGCATTCTTCAGCCTAATCAATGCACCATTGTTCTATATTTGCTAGTCCTGCGATCAGCTGAGAAGTGGATACAATTTTATCCAGTCCAGGCAATGCTCTGTGAGCTAAACTGTCGGGAGTCCAGGCTGTTTAGCTCACAGAGCATTGTCTTGCCTGGATACAATTGTGTTCAATTCTCAGCTGAGAGCAGGACTAGTTATGCACAATGCATTAGTCTGGAGTCCAAGCTGTTCAGCTCACAGAGCATTGTCTGGACTTGATACAATTGTATCCACTTCTCAGCTGAGAGCAGGACTGGCTATGTACAATGTATCAGCATAGAATCCAGTAGGTTTAGCTCACAGAGCATTGTCTGGCCCGGATACAACAGCATATACTGTAACATATGAACTGGAAAACCCCTTTAATTCTGTGTTTTGCAGGTTCTGGTGAGAGTGGTAACCGCATTCTTCAGCCTAATCAATGGCCGCCCAGCTCATCAATAGTAAATGCAGGCTGATTGGTGGCCGGGCGCCCCCGGCAGCGCAGCCCCCCTATAAATACACAGCTCGTTATCTGATTGCACTGACCTCCAGGAAATGCTGAAGTGTCTCCAGATGTTGCTTTCCCATAGGAGCGCGGCTCGCCGGGGAATCGGGAGTTTAATAAAACAAAGTCGTCGGCAGCTGCAGCCGAGCCTCTAAATACGTGGACTCTATGGCCCGATGCTCCGTGTACAGCAACCAGGGCCGGGGACGGAGCGTGTGGCGGCCATTGCCACCGACGGCAGCGCAGTAGCACAAGCTCGTAATAACCAGCCCATTATAATTGTGGAGTAATCTGGAAGGACGGTCATCGTCTGGGGGCTGAGAGGACGAGGGTCCCATCAAACCATGGACAAAAAGCTGTCCCCCAATTACAATCACCAAGTGCCATAGAATCTGTATCTACTGTACATGAAACGATGAAGGGCTGTGCCCACCATAGACCAGGATGAGCCGTCAAAGTCTGATAGGTGCGGCCCCCACCTCTAGGACCTGCACCTGTCTCTGGAACGGGTTCCCAAAAGTGTTGGCTCAGAATGAAGATCCGGTCACTCCTGCACATGAATTTCCAATCTGTTCTATGGTGGAGTTTCCAGTTACAGGGGAGCGCTGTGTTCTCCATTCTGTTCTATGGGAATGTTACCAGTACAGGGAGAGCGCTGGTGTTCTCCATTCTGTTCTATCGGAGCTCCCAGTACAGGGGGAGTGCTGTGTTCTCCACTCCTGTTCTATGGGAGTTCCCAGTACAGGGGAGCGCTGTGTTCTCCAATTCTGTTATATGGGAGTTCCCAGTACAGGGAAGCGCTTGTGTTCTCCATTCTGTTCTATCGGAGCTCCCAGTAAAGGGGAGTCGCTGTGTTTCTCCATCCTGTTCTATGGGAAGTTACCCAGTACAGGGGAGCGCTGTGTTCTCCATTCTGTTCTATGGCAGTTCCCAGTACAGGGAAGAGATACTGTGTTCTCCCATTCTGTTCTATGGGGAAGTTCCCAGTACAGGGGGGAGCTCGTGTTCTCCATTCTGGTTCTATGGTACGTTACAGTACAGGGGAGGGAGTGCTTTGTTCTCCAATTCTTTCTATGGGAGTTCCATTACAGGGGAGCGCCTGTGTTCTCCATTCTGTTCTATGAGAGTTCCCAGTACAGGGGAGCGTTGAGTTTCCATTCTGTTCTATGAGAGTTTCAGTACAGGGCCAGCGTTGTGTTCTCATTTCTTTTCTTGGGGAGTTCCCAGTACAGGGGAGCGCTGTGTCGCGCTGTGTGTGTTCATTCATTTCTGATCTATGGGAGTTTTCCAGTACAGGGAGAGCGCTGTTGTTATCAAATCTGCTCTCTGGGAGGTTCAGTACTGGGGAGCGCGGTGTCTCCATGCTGTTATATGGGTGTTACCCTGTTCAGGGAACGTGAGAACGCCCTACCCCGCGCCAGGACGGCGAAGACATTCCCCTGCTCTATGGGCCAACCGCCAGCAAGGACGTTCCAAGTACAGGGCGCAACGCCCCCCCTCCCCCCACCGTTCCTCTAGTCGTTGGTTTCTATTCTGTTCTATGGAGTTCCCAGTACAGGGGAGCGCTGTGTTCTTCAATTACTCTTCTATGGGAGTTCCCAGTACAGGGGGGGAAAGCGCTGTCTGTGTTCTCCCTTCTTTCTATGGGAGTTCACAGTACAGGGGAGCGTGTGGTTTCCATTCTGGTTCTAGGGGTAGTTCCCAGTACAGGGGAGCGACGCGCTGTTGTTCTCCATTCTGTTCTATGGGAGTTCCAGTACAGGGGAGCGCTGTGATCTCCATTCTGTTGTATGGGAGTTCCAAGTTAAGGGGAGCGCTGTGTTATCCATTTGATGTTCTATGGGGAAGTACCAATACAGGGAAGCGATGTGTCCTCCATTCTCCTCTATGGAAGTTCCTAGTACAGGGGAGTGCTGTGTTCTCCATCCCGTTCTACGGGAAAATTTGAATTTCCCCAAGATTCCTGTGTTGAACCAAACTGGGACAGATTCAAGCAACGCTACTGGGCTACAATTGCTCTCTCGACACAATGTTGCAGAGTCCCCATTAAATGCCCCAATCACAGATATCCTATTAAATATTTCAGCCTGAGTTGATCCCTAATGGTTCTAGCACATCTGTATCCTTGGGTGTCGGCAGTAATATGAGCAGCACAAGTTAGTCACAGCATTAACAGCATTAAAAGGGTGTTCTTATCATGCTGTTTAACAGAGCCACAGGCAGCTTCAGACTCACACTTCCTGTTTACGCTGTGGGTAGGTCTATAGCAGTGATTTCCATTTCAGCTCTACTATTCCTAGCTCATCCTGTTACAGTGCCATAAGTGCAGGGGGTTTATAATCTATAGTGCACAAGGCTACAGAACTCTAAGGCTTAAAAATTGTCAATACCTTGTGCTAGAGATAAGACTCAGCAGGGAGTGACTCACCATAGTGCACCTTGGAGCAACCAGACAAGAGAAAGAACACGGAGAGGTAATCGGAAACTATTATACAAAAGGAGTAGATAAAATCTTCTTTATCTCCTGAAGAAAGCAAAATCAAAACAGCAATGTATTCGGTAATAGTCTTCATGTACCTTTCCCTACATGTTAAAAGCCAATTATTTTGGTAAGAAAAACCCTTTAATTGCTCCTCCTCAATTGCTCAATGCTCAATTCACAGCATAAAGCAGCCTACAGCCTACAAAACTGGAGGGGCAGAGAGCCTGAGGACCGGACAGACCTCCAACCACCCGGGCCCCTGTGCTCCTAGGGCCCCGGGGCAACTGCCTAGTGTGCCTAATGGATAAGACAGTCCTACTTGGTTATCCAGACGTCCTGACGGTGATGCTGCCAGCACCAGATGTTCTCTGCTGTCACTGTTTTCCCTTTATATTGAAAAAAATTGCTAAAATTGTATGTATTTTGTGAAAATTTTCAAAATTTACCTCCAAAAATTTGCGTTTCAAGGTCTTTACCATCTTTCTATTGTGGACTAAGAAAAAGAAGCAGATCTCTGATCACATAACTCCAGTACCAGATGCAATAAAGGGTAAATTCTGGCCTCAAAACAGGATCATAAATTCATCTACAGCTGAGAGATGGCGATGATGATGGGAGATGTAGTGTTCATAACTGTTGGTGATTCACACTAGATTGACACGGAGTAGAAATCCACAAGGTGGCGCCATCAGACCCCAGGTATAGAGCTTGCAGTAAAGTGTAGGATATACCGTATACTGCAGAGGAGTGCTCAACCTGTGCTTCCCCAACTACTGCAGAACTACAACTCCCAGCATGCCATGACAGCAGCTGAGAGTAGTACTCCACCAATGCAGAGGTTGTGTAATGTTCTTCTTTTATTTTGTCCTCTCTGTCAGTAAAGGTGAGCGAAGAAATTCTGCACTTTCTGCACCGCGCCAATCATTTCGATAAAGGGCAACCCAGCTTGCGGGAGCGCTATCCCGTGTCGCAGAGTGGCGGGACAAGGTTTAAAATCTGGGGGTTATATTAGGTGGAGGGTTCCACGGTGTAGCCGCTAGGACTGTATTGAGGGGCCTAACAGCTGAAAGGACCTAGGAAACAGTCAGTGACACGTTCCTGTCTGCACCATGGTGGCTCAGTGGGTCGTTGGGCTGCGCAGAGACCTGATCGGTAGTTACGATGCCCCTATAGGAATGGGAGCCCGTAACTATAGCCAGAGCTGTTGCTCTGGGGCCAGGGCCGGACTGGGAATAAAAATCAGCCCTGGCACAGCGCCCCCAGCAGCCCAAATACAATATCCGCTTACAAAATGTCCTGTTCTCGCACCTCGCCACTGTCTAAAATAAACTACACTATAAAAGCTGCTTTCACACGGAGCATTTTGATGTGTTTTTGGTGCGTTTTTTATGTGTTTTTGGTGTTTGAAGAGTTTTTGTGAAGAAAGGCCAGAGCAGTTAAGGCTGTACATTTCTGCACAAAAAAACGCATCAAAAAATGCACCAATACCGCTCTGTGTGAGACCCCTACATACAAGCAAAGAATGAAACAGTGGTTGCAGAGTAAAACCCCCTCATCACAGAGTCAGGTGTGCACTTTACATTCCGGGATGAAGCCCACTCTGACACTACATAAGCACCAACATAACCTACAAATCCACAATCACATCCCCAGTGTCAGGTCACCATCACATGAATACAGCACTGACTCAATCACAGAAGTAACTTACCCCTTGACAGCAGCGACTCACAGGGGAGACGTCATCACTGATGGGCGTTGTTCTCTTCTTTCTTTTCTTCTCCTTTGGCCTGACTCTATGATGTCTTCCTGATGAGTCGTTCACTTCCTTTTTTTATCTGGTCCGGTCGTACAGCATGCAATGTCTTCTTCTAGTGGGTTACTACTCGTCCCTGTAGAATTTTACCACAAATACATCTTAGACTCCTCTCTTTTCGAGCACTTTTCCTATCAATTACCCCAAACAGGTAGTTAGCCCTAAAAATTAAGAAATTAAAAAATGTCAGATAAGTGGCAGGTACATAGGTAGACCCCATTAGGTAGTAACAGGGCATTTCTCCATTAATTGGTAGGTAGACGGGGCATACCCTGTAATTAGCCAGGTTAGCTGGGGCTGCCCCCAGTAACTAGCCAGGTAGCTGGGGCTGCCCCAGAACTAGCAGGTAGCTGGGGCTGCCCCCAGTAACTAAGCCAGGTAGCAGGGCTGCCACCCAGTAACTAGCACAGGTAAGCTAGGGCTGACCCCCAGGTCCCCTTAACATAGCTACTGTTAGCTGGGGCTGCCCCCAGTAAATAGCCTGTTGAGTGGGGCTTCCCCCAGTAAACTAGCCAGTTATATGGGGCTTAGCACCAGTAATTAGACAGGTAGGGCAGTATGTTGCCAGTGGGCCAGTAAGTAGACAGCAGGGCCAGTAAGTAGCCAGCAGGACAGTATATAGGCAGGCAGGGCCACTTATAGGTATGCAGGGCCAGTATATAAGCAGGCAGGGCCACTTATAGGTAGGCAGGTGCAGTATATAGGTAGGCAGGGGCAGTATATAGGTAGGCAGACAGGGCAGTATATAGCCAGGCAGGGGCAGTATATAGGTAGGTAGGCAGGGCCGTATATAAGCCAGGCCAGGGGCAGTAGTATATAGGTAGGCAGGGCAGTATAGTATTATAGCCAGGCAGGGGCAGTAGTATATAGGATAGGCAGGGCAGTATATAGGTAGGCAGGGAAGTATATTGCCAGGCAGGCAGTATATAGGTAGGCGAAGGGGCCAGTATATTAGGTAGGTAGGCAGGGCAGTACATAGGCAGGCAGGGCAGTATATAGGTGTAGAAAGGGGACAGTATAATAGGTAGGAAGGGCAGTTTATAGGCACACTAGGGGCAGTAGTATATAAGTAGGTTCACAGGGCAGATTATATAGGTAGGCAGGGCAGTATATAGGAAACTGGGGGCAGTATTAGGTATGTTACACAGGGAGTATATAGGTAGGCAGGGAGTATATAGGCAAACAGGGCAGCTGTATTTAGATAGGTAGACAGGGCAGTATATAGGTATGCAGGGCTAGTAGTTTAAAAAATAAATAAAACCAATACTCACCTGCAGGCCCGGATTGTCCATAGGGCAAACTGGGCATTTGCCCGGCGGGCCGCTGGGGTCCGGGCGGCAGCGCCAGCTCGGAGCGCCCGCCAAGGGGGCCGGTGTTTCCCCCCGGCGGGCCCACACGGCTGCATGGTTGGGTCACCGACTCAGCCATGCAGCCATCACGGCCGCCGCCTGCACTGCGCGGTGAAAGCAGCAGCCGAGGCCTGAACAGCTGGGATATTCTGATCCCGTCTGCCTTCAGCTCCCTGGAGGACCCGGGGGCAAGCGCGTGATGTAATGACGTCATCGCGCCCCTGCTCCGCTGCCACCACTCGGGTGAGAGCGGCCGCTCCGGGCTGAGACAGAAGAGGAAGCAGAGACATCAGGTGAGTATTGGTTTTATTTTTTTTTTAAAACTACTAGCCAGGGATACCCCGTGTCTAGGCGTCCACCATGCCTGGGAAAACCCCATGTGTAGGAGCCCACCATGCCCAGGGACAAACCATGCCTGGGAACCCACCATGCCCAGGGCCAAACCTCGCTCAGGTGCCCACCATGCTCAGGAACAACCCATGCCCGGGAACCCACTATGCCCAGGAGTCCACCATACAACGTGACACACCATGCGTAGGCGCCCACCATGCCCAGGGACACCTCACGTCTAGGAGCCCAACATACCCAGGAACACACCATGTCTAGGAGCCCACCATGCCCATGAACACACCTTGCCCAGTATCCCACCATGCTAAGGTACAAAACATGCCTGGGAACCAACTCTGTAAGGGGACACATCATGTCAGGGAGACCACGATGCCCAGGGACACACCTTGCCCTAAGAAACACCATGCCTAGAAGCCCACCATGCACAGAGACACATCTCCCATCATCCCCTGATCGAGAGGTGAAGTTTTTTAGGTTCCTGTGAAATGCACAATAATCTACTGTTCTGATCAACCAGTTCCTATTCAAGACCCTTTCCACTCTTCGTCTGTCTGACACCCAGACATGGACTGGCCCACAAGGGAGCAGGGTAAACCGCCATAGGTCCCCGGGCATAGCAGGCCTTGGTGTACTGTTCAGGAAGAAAGGAAGAGAAGGAGTTCAAGAGTCATGTGCAGTAGCTGTAGGTTGGGCCCCAAAGAATCTACTCCAATGGTGGGCTTTAGAGTCAACTCCACTGGTGGGCCTCAAGAAACAACTCCACTGGTGGGCCCCAAGAAACAACTCCACTGGTGGGCCCCAAGAAACAACTCCACTGGTGGGCCCCAAGAAACAACTCCACTGGTGGCCCCAAGAACCAACTCAACTGGTGGCCCCCAGAATCAACTCCACTGGTGGGCCCCAAAAATCAACTTCACGGGTGGGCCCCAAGAATAAACTCCACTGGAGGGCCATAAGAATCAACTCCACTAATGGGCCCCTAAGATCAAACTCCACTGGTGGGCCCAAGAATCAGCTCAACTGGTGGGCCCTAAGAATCAACTCCACTGGTGGGCCCCAAGAATAAACTCCACTGGTGGGCCCAAAAATCAGCTCAACTGGTGGGCCCTAAGAATCAACTCCACTGGTGGGCCCCAAGAAATAACTCCACTGGTGGGCCCTAAGAATCAACTGTACTGGTGGGCCCTAAGAATCAACTGTACTGGTGTGCCCAAGAATCAACTGTACTGTTGGGCCCCAGGAATCATCTCCAATGGTAGGCCCCAAGAAACAACTCCACAGGTGGGCCCCAAGAATCATCTGACACCTGGTGGGCCCCAAGAATCCAACTTCACTGGTGCGACCCAAGAATTAACTTCACTGGTGGACCCAATAATAAACTTCACTGGTGGCCCCAAGAATCAACTGCACTGGTGGGCCCCAAGTATCAGCTCAACTGGTGGGCCCCAAGAATCATCTCCACTGGTGGGCCCCAAGAATCAACTGCACTGGTGGGCCCCAAAAATCATCTCCACTGGTGGGCCCAAGAACTCAGCTCCACTGGTGGGCCCCAACCCACAAGAATCCATCTCCACTGGTGGCACCAAAGAATCATCTCCCACTGGTGGGCCCCAAGAATCCAAATGCACTGATGGGCCCCAAGAATAATCTCCACTGGTGGGCCCCAAGAATCAACTGCTCTGGTGGGCCCCAAGAATCATCTCCACTGGTGGGTCCAAGAATCAGCTCCACTGGTGGGCCCCAAGAATCAACTCCACTGGTGGAACCCCAAGAATCAACTGCACTGGTGGGCCCCAAGAATCAACTGCACTGGTGGGCCCCAAGAATCATCTCCACTGATGGGCCCAAGAATCATCTCTACTGGTGGATCCCAGGCATCCCAGTCTGACACTGCTGACGCCTTGCCCAATCTTCTGACCATTCACCATTACAAGAGAGTTCCACCCTGACCATTTGTCCAGCTACCATTTTCTGATTGTATTTCATCTTCTGCCTTGGTGCTAAACTATAGGACAGGAATCCTCAAACTGCGGCCCTCCAGCTGTTGGGAAACTACAACTCCCATCATTCCCACTGTTATAGATTATATAAATGCATGATGGGAGTTGTAGTTTCCCAACAGCTGGAGGGTCGCAGTTTGAGGATGCCTGCTATAGGATCTTCTGTCGTCAGCCATTGCCAACAGAGACATCTATGAGGATAGTGACCTGGGTTCTCTACAGCAAAGTCCAGATCCTTCTACTCCTCATATTTAGCCGCAAACCAAATCTGTTGCAACCCAAGGGATCTAAATCTGTTCATGTACCATAGGCCTCATGTCATCAAGTCTGTGTAGCACAGAGAGGGTCTCTTGTATGGCAGACGGCACACCCTGGCCACATCATTAAATGTAGGTGCATGCAGAGAAATGGTGGTCACCCAGACAGAAGATGAGTGGTTGCTAGGCAACTCGAACTAATATTCCGTTTAGAACACTCTAGAACAGGGCAACAATGAATAAACCGTCAGTCCCAGGTCGATATGTGACACTCAGTTCTGTGGCCATCTGTATACCATGTGGGCCATCTGTATACCATGTGGAGCTTCCTGGTTAATGTAATACGGGTACGTGAATCGCTGTCTCTGGAGGCTTCCACTTCATCACTACGGCTGCTGCTGCCTGGATTTCTGAGCTAAGCCTCTGCAAGTTATGGTGTTCCTCCGAGTCTGCTGGAGGCGCTCTGGGCAGAGCCAGACATTTTGGTTATGTAACATGCAATAAATTTATAAGTGTTTTCGGGCCAGCTGGCTCCGGAGAGGTCTTACCGTCAGGAGTGAAGTCAGGCAATGCTTGGTTAAAGGGCTCATCACTTACGTGGTTGTAATTATCTGGGTGAGATCCTGAGGGGGGTTTCTAAGTTATTATAGTTTCATTGACTAATTAAATTGCCTGGGAAAGAATTAAAGGGGGATCCCGATCACACATGGCTCCCATAGTCCTCTAGCATGTATTGTACTTGATGTAGAGTGTGTGACTACTTAGATATGGTCTTAAAAATGTATATTTATTGTGTGGTGTGATTTTTTTGGGCACATCACGTGAGTTGATTCTTGGGGCCCACCAGTGGAGCTGATTCTTGGGGCCACCCAGTGGGGTTGATTCTGGGACCCACCAGTGGAGTTGATTCTTGGGGCCATCAGTGGAAGTGATTTCTGGGGCTACCACTGGAGTAGATTCTTGAGGTCCACCAGTGAAGTTGATTCTTGGGGTCCACCGGAGTTGATTCTTGGGGCCACCAGTGGAGGTGATTTCTTGGGGACCACCCAGTGAGTTAATACTTGGGGCACCACCAGTGGAGCTGATTCTTGGGTCCTCAGTGGAGTTGGCTCTTGGGGACCACCAGTGGAGTTGAGTTCTTTGGGCCACAGTGGAGGTGATTCTTGGGGCCACTAGTGAAGATGATACTTGGGGGTCCCACCAGTGGAGCTGATTCTTTGGGTCCACCAGTGAAGTTGATTCTTGGGGTCCACCAGTGAAGTTGATTCTTGGGGCAGACCAGTGGAGGTGATTCTTGGGGCCCCCAGTGAAGTTTATCTTGGGCCCACCAGTGGAGCTGGATTCTTGGTTTCCACCAGTGAAGTTAGATTCTTGGGGTCCACCAGTGAAGTTGATCTTGGGGGGCTCCACCAGTGAAGTTGATTCTTGGGGGGCCCACCAGTGGAGGATGATTATTGGGGCCACACAGTGAAGTTAATACTTGGGGCCCACAGTGGAGCTGATTCTTGGGTCCACCAGTGAAGTTGATTCTTGGGGCCTCACCAGTGGAGCTGATTCTTGGAGCCACCAGTGGAGTTGATTCTTGGGGTCTACCAGTGAAGTTGATTCTTGGGGCCACAGTTGGTGAGTTGATTCTTGGGGATCACCAGTGGAGATGATTCTTGGGGCCCACCAGTGGAGATGATTCCTGGGGTCCACCAGTTGAGCTGATTCATGGAGTACACCAATGGAGTTGATACTTGGAGCCACCAGTGGAGAGAATTCTTGGGTCCACCAGTGGAGCTGATTCCTGGGGCCACCAGTAGAGTTGAGTCTTGAGGCCACCAGTGGAGTAGATTCTTGGGGCCCACCAGTGAAGTTGATTCTTGGGGCACACCAGTAGAGGTTGATCTTGGGGGCACACCAGTGGAGTAGATTCTTGGGGCCCACCAGTGAAGTTGATTCTTGGGGCCACCAGTGGAGATGATTCTTGCAGCCACCAGTCGAGCTGATTCTTGGGGGCCCACTAGTGGAGTTGATCATTAGGGCCCACGAGTGGAGATATTCCTGGGCCCCACCAGTGTAGATGATTCCTGGGGCCCATCAGTGAAGCTGGTTCTTGGGGCCCACCAGTAAAGTTGCTTTTTGGGGCCCACCAGTGGAGTTGATACTTGGAGCTCACCTGCTGAGTTGGTTCTTGGGGCCCATCAGTGAGGATGATTCCTACTACACATGACTCTTGCTTTCTGCCTCTCTTTCCCCCCTTTGTTCCAGGCCTGCCATGCTCAGGGGCTTTTTGCTTCCCTGTGGCTCAGTCTGAACTGGTCACTGTCCAGGCACCCTAATACTCCTTTCCCCCCAAAGTAGGAAGCTCATGACTAAAGAGGTTGAAGGGACTTACAAACCTTAACCCCATACATGCTACTCTCCGTTTTTGGCGGGGGTTCGGATCACGCTTATTTGGGTGGTCCCCTCCGCCCTCCCGGGGGGGGGTTGGCATTCCTCCGATGCGCTGCAGGCGGCGGGGGGGTCCTTTAAAATAACTACCGCGGCGCAAGTCGTAGAGCTGGTGCGATACTCTTGCGCCAGCGGGACCGCTCTACAGGGGGGTGATAGCGGGGCCGCGTGTCCGCTCACCCGCCCTGCGGTCTCACTGTGCGGGGAGGAGGCAGGAGGGATCGTCCCTCCTGCCTCCTTCTCCCTGTATGTACGAGGCCGGAGTGTGCGCCGTACCATACAGTTCAGCGGCGGCATGGGGGGGGGGGAAGTGACGCGCACGGCTGCAGGGGAGTGACGCGCGGCTGCTCTCACTTCCCCCTGCGCCGCTGAGGAGATCGGGTGGGGCTGGCCGCGCTACAGGAGCCTTGGTGAGGTGAGTGGATTTTTATATTTTATTTTATTAGCTTTAGGGGGATCTACTGGCTACAGAGAGGGCAACTACCTGGCAAAACAATGGGGGGCATCACCTGGCAACAATGGGGGCCACTACCTGGCAACAATGTGGGAACTACCTGGCTAACAGATGGGGGCCACTACCTGCCTAACAGAGGGCGGCACTACCTGGCAACAGGGGGGGCACTACCTGGAACAGAGGGGGCATACCTGGCTACAGAGCGGGGCCACTACCTTATGGCAACAAAGGGGGCACTACCTGGCAACAAAGGGGGCACCTGGCTAACAGATGGTGGGCACTACTGGCTAACAGAGGTGGGGCACTACCTCGGCAAGAGGGGGCACTACCGGCAACAGAGGGGGCACTCCTGGCAACAATGGGGGAGGGACTACCTGGCAACAAAGGGGCCACTACCTGGCAACAAAGGGGGCACACCCTGGCTAACAGATGGGGGCAATACCTGGCTTACAGATGGGGGCACATACCTAGGCAACAGAGGGGGCATACCTGGCAAACCAGAGGGGGCACACTACCTCGGCAACAATGGGGGCATCACCTGGCAAACAGTTGGGGCACAACAGGCCAACAGAGGGGGCACTACCTGGCTAACGATGGGGGCACAATACCTGGCTAACAGATGGGGGCAAAAAATACCTGGCCTAAACAGATGGGGGCACTACCTGGCAACTGAGGGGGCGGCACTACCTGGCAACAGAGGGGGCAATACCTGGGGCAACAATGGGGGCATACCCGGCAACAATGGGGGCACTACTGGTAACAGATGGGCGGGCACTACTGGCTAACAGATGGGGCACTACACTGGCTAAAGATGGGTGGCATATACCTGGCTAACAGATGTGGGCACTACATGGCAACTGAGGGGGCATACCTGGCAACAATGGGGGCACTAACCTGGCTAAACAGATGGGGGCACTACCTGGCTAAACAGAGGGGCACTCCTGGCTAACAGATGGGGGCAACTACTGGTAACAGATGGGGGGCTCTACCTGGCTAAACAGATGGGGTGCACTACCTGGCAACAATGGTGGGGCACTCCTGGCTAACGATGGGGCACTACCTGGCTAACTATGGGGGCACTACTTGGCTAACAAAAGGGAGGGCACTACCTGGCTATACAAAGGGGGGCATCTACCTGCTAAAAATTTTTGCTTTCCGGGTTTCAGGGGGGCATTATTGGCTAAAGGGGGATTACCAGCCGAAAGGGGGCCAAAGGTTATGGGGGGCTACTCCTGGCTAAAAGGGCTCCCCCGGCTTTTTCCAAAGCCGTTAGCAGTTAGGGGGGGGGGTGGGGGCTTTTTGAAGGGGCGTGATCCGACAAGATGGGGTGGTCCGAAAATTTTTGCCCGGGCGCGCTCGCGCGACGCCCACTAGAGTCTCCTTCTTATTTACTTTCAAAAGTTGGCAACTATGCCAAACCCCCCATCCCCAAAATCCGTACATAGGAGGCTGCAAAATTAACAGGTTTCCCTGTTTTTAAAACCCTTAACAGAGGGAGATTGAGGCATCTAAATGAATGAGAAATAGTGGCACGCACCGTTTCTCACTTTGATTGGCAGCCCCGCTGTGAAATTGTGGGGTGCTGATTGGTTAACAGGAAGCCAGGAAGTGACAGGAAGTGATGCTGTGAAAAATAATAATAATAATAATGAAAGGTTTTTAAAAAATCAAAAAATTCAAATCATCCCCTTTTGCTATTTTACAAACAAAAAATTAAATTAAAAAGTTACCCATAATCAGTGTCGCTGCGTCCGTAAAAGTCTGATCTACTAAAATATAACATCTTGGAAAAAAGTGACTGGAGAAGGGCTTGGGAATCCTGGGGGGACAGTAAACTTAAAAGTAGAGCCCTGTCAGGGAGCAGCTGCCAAGGCCAATAGGTCATGGGGGGTATTAAAAAGGACATGATGCACATGATGGGAACATTTATTCTCCCATTATACAAGTCCACTGGTCAGACCACACAGGGGATATTGTGTCCCATTTTTTGGGCACCAGTGCACAGGGAAAGACATTGTAGAGCTTGAAGAGGTACAAAGGCGGCAACAAAAATAATAAAAGGACTGGGTGGATACAGTACACAGAAAGATGAGCAAGATTAGGGTTATTTAGTTTACAAAAAAAAAAAAAAACGGCTTCAAGGGGACATAATTTAAATATGTATTAAATATTAAAGGTCAATATAGAGATCTTTCCCAAGGGATCTATTTTTTTTACCCAGGACTGTATCTAGAACAAGGGGGCATCCTCTACGTTGGAGGAAAAGAAGGTTTCTACATAAAACAAGAAATGGATTTTTTTACTGTAAGGCAGTGAGACTGTGGAACTCTCTGCCGGGGGAACTTGTCATGTGAATTCACTAACAGAGTTCAAAAAGGGTCGGGGATACATTTCTAGATGAAATTTAATAAACAAGTTTAGTGACCAGGGATTCTGGAAGAAGGGTCTGGTTTACATTTTTTGATTTTAATTAATAGTACAAGTTATTAGTGACCGGGATTCTGGAAAAAGGGTCTGGAGACATTTCTAGATTTTAATTAATATTTAAAAGTTATATTGACCAGGATTCTGGGGAAGGGTTGGATACATTTCTAGATGTAATAATAGTACAAGTTATAGTGACCAGGATTCTGGAGAAGGGTTGGAGACATTTCTAGATGTAATAATAGAACAGTTATAGGGACCAGGATTCTGGAGAAGGGTCTGGTTTACATTTCTAGTGTAATAATTTATTAACAATTTTTAGTGACCAGGGTTTCTGGAGAAGGGTCTGGATACATTTTCTAGATGTTTTATTATAAAAATTTTATTGTGACCAGGATTCGGGGAGAAGGGTCTGGATACATTTCTAGATGTAATAATAGTACAAGTTTAGGGGACCAGGATTCTGGGAAAGGGTCTGGGATACATTTCTAGATGTAATAATAGAACAAGTTATAGTGACCGGGATTGTGGAGAAGGGTCTGGATCCATTACTAGATGTAATAATGTACAAGTTATAGTGACCAGATTCGGGAAAAGGGTCTGGATAATTTTAGATGTAAAATGTAAAAGTTATAGTGACCAGGATTTGGAAAAAGGGTTGGATAATTTTAGTGTAATAAAAAAACAAGTTTATAGTGACCGGAGCAGTTGGCAGGGAAGGGTTCTGGGATAACCATTTTCTTAGGGGATTTGCTAATATTACGTTTTTACAATGTTAATAGTGGACCAGGATTCCTTAGAGAAAGGGTTGGGGATTTACCACCATTTCTAGATGTAATTCTTAATAGGGAAAACCAAAGTTTATTTTTAGTGGGGACGGGGATTCTGGGAAGAAAGGGTCTGGAGGGAAAATTTTTAGATGTAATTAAATTTTTTAAAAACCAAGTTTATATTTGGGGGGGACCCCCAGGGATTTTTCTGGGGAAAGGGTCTTGGATACCCCATTTTCTTTGATGTTAATAATCGAAAACCAAGTATTATATGTGGGGGGGACCGGGATTTCTGGAAGAAGGGTCTGGGCGAGGGGGGGGACATTTTTCTTAGATTGTGAATTTTAATTTTAGAACAAGTTATAAGGGACCCAGGGATTCTGGAGGAGGGAAGGGTTCTCTTGGATAACCCCATTTCTAAGGATGTAAATTAATATTAAACCACTTATTGTGGGACCCAGGATTCTGGAGAAGGGGTTTGGATACATTTTCCTAGGGATGGTTAATAATAATAACAAGTTAATTAGTGACCCCAGGATTCTGGGAGGGAAGGGTTTTCTCTGGATACCATTTCTAGTATGTATTTATTAAACAAGTTTATAGTGGGACCCGGGATTTGGACTCAAGGGGTCTGAAAGAACATTTTCTAGAGGGTAATAATAGAAAACGCCAAAATTTGCGGGAGGTTTTTTTTTTTGGGGTTTTCATTTCACGGGACTCTAAAATTCAGGAATAAACAAAAGTGGATCCCCAAAAAAATTAATGTTGCCCCCTCCCCAACAACTCCCAGGTCTAATTGGGGTGGAAAGTTACCAGGAAAAAAGTATTGGGGTTTTTTTTTTTCTTCACTTTTTGCCTACCACTTTTGGAATTTTCTCTTTTCGGGTTTTCCCAGTTAATAGTCGTTATATTCCGGTGAAATGGGGGGATTTTTGGGGAACGACCATTAGAAAGGTTTCCCATTTTTCTTGTTGCTGCCAAATAAAAACCCTAAAGCCACCCCGCCCAAATTTTGGTCTATGTAGATTTGAAAAAAAATAATAACAAGTTATGGCCTTACTTTAGTTAAGGCCCAAAAGGAGGGGAGAAAAAAAAAACAAGAGAGCCATATTATTATGGGGACCCGGTCTATTTCAGGGAAGGGGTTTAAGGATATATCTATGGGGCCTCTGTTACTGGGGACAATTGTGTGCACGACGGGGCTTTCCTACGGGCAACCTACAAGCGCTCGCGTTGGGGCCCCCTCGGGTTTGAATAAAAAAGGACTTTCTGGGGGGACACCCAACTTTGTTGGCCACTCTGGTTCCTCCTTGAGGGGGGAACTTATTTTTAGGTTCCCAGGGCATGTGCCACTTGCCAACAGCTAGGTTTTCGAATTGCAGGAGGAGTGGGATCCTGTCTCACCCGCCCTGGGGCGAAACGTCTCTTTGCACATCTGTCCCCCAGTCCCCAGCGTTTTTCTGCATTGGATTTGCTTTCCTGAAGGGCCCGGCTCCACCTCGGGCCACACCCGGACCCCCACCCCCCCCCACACCCACCCCCACCAGCCGGGGGGTAGGCGGGGGGACGGGCAACCATTCCCCCCGCGTATTGGGGACTCAGATTTTGGGAAGCAAGCCAGAATTTCTTCCAGAAACTTGAATAGGGGACAAATGTGTTATTTGAATATTACGGGATGGCCTAGCAGGCGGGGGATCCAGGCCGGTTCCCCCCACGATTTTCTGCTTGGGGAAAGGTTGGTATTAAGGAGCCTTCGCTGGAAATATTTTAATTTTAGGGGGACCCTTTTTATACTCCACCCCCACCCCGGGAGCTGCCGCCCGCCGGCCTCTCCCCCACTAGGGGCCGTGGGAACTTAGCTGAGCTGGGGACCCCAACAAAGAGGAGGGGCCCCCGAGGGGAAACCAGGGGGGGGGACACGCTTCTGTTTCCCATTGGCCTTGTTGCCCATCTTGGAAGGGCGGGGGCAAACTTCTGCCCAGCGGACCGGCGTTTTTTCATTTGTTCTTTACTTCCCTTTTCAATTTCTTACCTCTGATTGGCTTTTCCAGTTGAATTGAACGAAAACGGGAAAACGGGTTTAACATTTCGTAGCTTGGGGGAAAAACCCCATCGAAGCTGCCAGCTTTATTTTAATTTTACCAACATTCTTTTTACCCCAACACAAGAATGAGGGTCGAAACTTTTAGGGGGGGGGCAACACAAGGGGGGGAGGCGGGGTTTGCCATGAAATATTTAGGGAAGGGGGGGGGGACCACTTTGTTAAAGGGGATTGTATTCAATTACATTTAAACAAATGGTTACTTTCCAGTATAAGGGGGACAGTGGTTGAAAAAACAAATGCAACTTTGCAAAAAGCTATGTCTTTGTTTTTCCCCACCCAGGATTCCCCTTATTCTTCGTTTTTTGTGTAAAACACTTTGTTTCCCCCCCCCCAGTGCCCGGTCGGATTACAACCTCCTTGGCATTTTTCCACATTGGGCTGGACCGGGCTTCTACTAATTTAACATTTTTTTGTTCTGGGCCCCCCCGGGGGTTCGTTTTATTTTCCCTACCGGGAAGCACCCGGCATTTTCCTGGGACCATCCTCTCCAACTCAGGAATAAAGGGGGCCGGCCAAGCATTTTTCACTCTGCCACAGCCAGCAGGCTTGCACAGTTAAAACCCCCACTTGGCAGCTGGCTTTCTACCCAATCCCAGGGAAAACCTGGCCAGAATTTGTGGCCCTCCGGTGCCTTTTAATTGCACCTGCGTTTTTGTTTTAACATAGAAAGGGGGGGGGAGGGGGACCAGGGGATCTGTTTGGCTGCCTCTGGGATTTGAGTTTACCAATTTAGAAGGACCTGGATTTCAAAAAAAACTTGTAAAACAAACCTCCACAGCTGTGGAGAGAAAAAGATATCAGTGCTCTGGAGTTCCATTAGAAAAGGACTCTGTCTAAGGACTGAAATTTGCAAAAGCCTGTGGTATGTAAAACCAAAAAACAGGCTTCTTTAACTAAAATTAAGAACTGCCATATGGGGAGAGAGGGAAACCAACCACAAGTGGGGGGGGACAATGTGGGGGGACTCCAGGGGACACCCAGAGGCGGAGGGGGGGATTTGTTGTATTGCTATCCCCCCCTTCCCACTGGATCTTAAAAAACCCCAAAAACACCACTTTGACTTGGGAGCGGGGAAAGCCCACGAACAGTTGGAAGGGGGGAGTTTGATTGTTCATATTTCCCCCTTCCAGTAAGAAGAAGGGGAGGAAACAACCCAGGGCTTGGGGGAGGAGTGAAGACCCACACACCCCTGGGAATTTGAGGGAGCTGAGGGAAAAAATTGGGAAGCTTATTAAAGAAACAACCACAGCCGAAACTGATGAAGCGATAAAATCCCCCGTTAAAGGGTCCGTTTATGGCCCACCCATCTAGGACCCCACAGGGGTTGTTCAAACTGGCGGCCCTCCAGCCCTTTGGGGGGAAAACTTACCAAACCTTTTCCCCCATCATGCGTTTGTTTATTCAATTCTAATTAAAAACAGTGGGGCTATTGACATTTGGGGAGTTGGTTCGTATCAGGTTTTCCCCAAAACCCAAGCTGGGGGGGCCAAACACCCCCAGTTTGGACACCCTGATCTAGACAGGACCCCAGCCACTATACATGATTTAAGGGTTGAAAGTGATAGCTGGGGGAGGGGGCCGGGCTTTGATGGGGGGTCCCGGGAGCTTTCAGTTTATCATGTTGCTTGCCATGTTTGCCACTGTTAGCAAAACAGGGGACACCCAAAAACAAAAGTGTGCCCCCAGCCCCAGCTTGGGGGGGGGGGGGGACCATTTTAGAATCCAATTAGGGGGACATTTGCCCTTTCGTACCCATTCCGCCCCCCATTGGAAGGGCCCACCCCAGGGGAGAATGAGAAAAGGCAAAAACCCAAGTTCCTTTGGGGTCACAGCCACCCCCCACCCCCAAAATCCCAAACGGGGCAGGGATTAAAATCCCCAAAATCCCCTTTGGTTAGGATTTAATAACAGCCTGCCCCAACCACCGTGGCCCCCCAACCAGGAGGGGGGACGGCATTCTTGTGGGGACGCTCGTTTTTCCCAAAGGCTCCTTGTGAACGCTGTTTTTAGTTAATAGCAATTTGCTATGATTTTTCGGAATTAAAAATAAATAGGATGTTGGGATTTTATCCTGCCCTTTAGATTTTTTTTGTTGCTGACCAAAAGGAACCTTGTTTTGCTTTCGGGGGAACCAACATGCTAAACAAACCCACCTTTACCACACCCAGGGGCGGCGTGGAAACAGATCAAGATTAGGAGTGAATTTTAAAGCTTTTATCTATTTGGTACAACGGATGAATTGGTTTTTCATATCCACTGACAACAAAGCCAGAGAGCTGGACAACATTTGAAGAATGGAAAGTTATGTTAGAAAAAGTTCTTTTATTGCGATCTAGCAAGTGGGTTGTTTTTACCCACATAAAAAAAAAACCCCATGGCTTTGCCGTTAGTTTTGTTCTTAAGTTGGAATTTGTTTATGTAAGTGGAAAGGTAGATTTTATTAAATGTAAACTCCAGCAAAAAGTTTTTTTTTTTTATCCATTTTTTCAGATTTTTTTTTTTTTTTATACATTCTGTTTTTGTTTGTCTGTTTGCCCCTGTTAAGTAAGATTTCACCCTCCCACATTGTTTTGTGTTTGGCAATGGGTGGGCCATGCTGGAACTTTGTCCGTCCCCCATAGGACTACTACCTGGCTATGGATCTACAAGTTGACCAGCACGGCACCATAAGTTTTCCTTACCCTTGTGTAAACTAGGGCACACCCATGATTTTGTATAAGTTCGGGAACGTTTGTAATTTTGGGGACCATTCCCATTTTTATTCCCCATAAGCCAGCCACAGAAGAAAAAAATTAAATTCGAGAAATGCAAACTTTTTTCGTTTTGATTTTTTTTTTTGGTTCATTTTTTCCCCCCATTATTTGGGTCAAAAAAAAAAAATTTTGATATAAAAAAAAATGATTCCAAAATGTTCCCCCCCCACCTTTCTATCACCCAAAAATGTTTACCAACCAAAAAAAAAACCAAATCCCCAACCTCAATTTCCCACCACCCAAATAAAAACGAGTTGCTCGGCCTTTCCAGCTACATTTAGGTGGGGAAAAATAAAAAAATAAAAAATATGGGGTAGAAAAGAACAAATGGGCCCATCATTTTTTTTACAACAAATAATTCAACAAAAAATTTTTTGCGGGTTTTTTTTAGGTTGCGCTTTTAAAACAAAGGGGGGACGGATAAACCTCTTACCACATTTTTTGGTTTTATACACCAAAAATTGCCATTGGGGACCCTGGGGAAAAGTTTATTACAGATTCCCCACCCACATCCACATTTAAAGTTTTTATACCCCAAGAAAGGTGAAAACTACCACCCGTTTTAAATATTTAAAAAAAATGAAAACACCCACAGGCATAAGAAATGGGGCCGCCCCCCCCCAATTTGCACTTTTTTTTTTTACCACGTTCCACCCCCCCAAACCCATTTTAGGTATTTTTGGGGGGGAGTAAAAACCAAATTTTTTGGAGGGATTTTTTAAAAAAAAGTACATCTTTGTTCCTGAAGAAAAAACACAACTTTTTTGCATGGGACCCCCAAAAAAAAAAAAATAAAAAAAAAAAAAAGGTCCCCCCCCATTGGTGCCTCCTGGAAGGGCAGGTAGGAACAAAAAACCAAAAAACCCCAAAAAATTGGGAAATAGGACTTTGCCGACGTGAAGGAAGGGATTACAAATTTTTGCCCGCCCAATTCTTGCTGTTAGGAATTATAAAAACCACCCACTTATTTTTCCATGCATAAAAAAATTTTGTTTGTGTGTTATCCCATTAGGGATCCCAATTTCCCCTTTTTATTAGAAGACAGAACTTTTCCCTTGTTGGATCCAGAGCTTCCATGTTAGTTATGTCCCCACCACACCCCCCCAGGGGGGGGACAGGAACTTATTGTGGCTTTTTTGACTAAGCCAACCCCAGAACCAAAAAATAATTCCATGGATTAATTTTTTACAGGCCAGGGGAGTGAGAAGAGGTGAAACAATTTTATCCTTGGAGGGGATTTAGCCCCCCACCCCCAGTTAAGGGTTATATTGTTTAGGAGTTGAGATTGCCTTTTTTGGCGACCCTACTACCTTTTAAATACTTCCTGAATATTCACCCCAAATGGCAATTATGGGGAAAGGGGAAAGGGAAAGGCTGTTGTTGTTTCAAAGCTTCACTTTAACCCCACCCCACCCCCCCTTCTATTGGATGTAACAAATCCCTTTCAATTTTGCTTTTCTGGATTTTCCCTACCAAAAATCTTTTTTAAGAAAGCAAAAGGGGGAATTATTTAAGCCAAGCAGTTATATCGCCTTTTCTTACATTTTTTTTACATCTCCGTTCAGGGGAGGTTTTTTTTGCTCCTTCATTCCAATGTTAGGAGCCAGGGAGGCGGATTTACTGGCTTGGGGGGCTCTGGGGTGGGAAGGGGCAATGGGGAAGTTTGGCTGGGAGGAAAAAGGGGGGGGAAAAACGGTTTCTTCCCTTGAGGAAGAGCAACCCCCCAGTTAAGGTGTGTAGAGTTGGGAGTTTGCCTTTTTTTTGGGCCCTTTTATAAGCCATCTGTATATTTCCACCACAAACGGCTGCATTTTTTAATGGGGAAAAGGGGAGGCTGGGGAAAGGATCCCATTGCGCCCCTCTTATTGGATGGTAACCTAAATCCTCAATTTTCGCCTTCTTAAACACTTGGTGTTTGCTCCTCCTCAGGAGGGGAGGATTTGTTCCCCTTTTTCTCAGCCCCCAACCCAATACTTATTTGCCTATCCCCCCCAACCCCAGCCAAAAGCCCCTCCAGTATTCAGTTTGCTCTACCCACTTGGATTGGAGGAGCCCCAAAAACCCCCGGGGAAAACGGGGCTTATAAGTAGAATGGGCGAGATACTGGCTTTGGCTTATCGAATTTCCTTTTTGGCCTTTCTTAAAGATTTCCGGTGAATCAGGGAAGCAAAATTGAGGGATATTTTCAATTTACATTTCCACAATTGAGGCGCGCATTGGGGGGGGGAGTTTCCCCAGCTCCTTTTTTCCCTTAATGCCTTTGTGGAATATATTTACCCCCAGCAGGGGTATTCAAAACTTTGAATTTCGCGGAGGGAGTGGGCCCACCAATTCCCCAGCACTTCGCAAGGGCTTTTAGGGCACTTTGGCGCAGGGCTGTTTCCAAGTCTGCTGCTGACACCACCTAAGGGTTAGACTGAAGAGGTGGAGTTGTTTCCACCAAGATGGGTTGGCGCCATTCCCAGTGTGGGCAGCCATACCACGCCTCGGTTAAGCTTTTCCGGGATAGAATGTGTGCGAGAAAGCTGGTCCTTCTCCTTTTCGTTTTTACCTTGTCTATTCATGGCTCCCCCCCACTGTGTCAGGGGCTACATTAATAAATGTTTTGTGAGGGGTCAGGGGTTTTGGGGGCCCATGGGCTGTTGAGGCTTTGACATATATGGATATACAAGGAGTACCACTGGCCCCCCCCATCCACGGGTAGCCGGATCCCCCATCCCCCATCCCACACCAGGGGACAGGGTGGGACAGTCTTAACTAAACCCCCCCACCCCTGGGGACCCCGATTTTTAACCCCCATAGCCAAAAATGGAGGGGGCCAAGAGACACCCACCCCCACGGGAAAGATCAATGGGGGCGCTCAGGGGCTACGGGGGCGGTTCTTTGCCCACTTTATTGGAAGCCTTTTCAGACAAAGAAGAGTTGGTTTACCTATGGGTTTTTAGTAGCCTGTTGTTTTTAACACTTAGAAAAAAGCTCTTTAGAAGTTCAAAAACATAATCGGTTCGACACCCCCCCACCTGTTTTTACAAAATAATGTTTTCTATACGGTGTTTTTACCCAAAAAAAATTTTTAAATTTTCGCAACTATTGGAAGTTAGTTGCCGTGGTTCCCACATACCCCACCCACCCACGGACTATTTTTTAAACAAGGATTTCCACCACCGGATGCAAAAGGGGATCACAACGCGCCGAAAAGATTCCCGACCGGCCAACGGAACACCCCACCGTAAGGGGACTTTGGGTTATTTTTAAAACGGCTTGGGGAGGGGTAGGTAGTCACAAACCCACCCAATCCCATTATAGTAAATCCTTTTACCCCCCAGTCCCCAATGGGCCCAATCACCCCACATGCGGAGCCCATTTTAAGGTCACTTTTGGGATTACCACCAAATTGGGTCCCCACCCCCCCCCCCCCCCCCCCCCCCCCCCCCACCCCCCTCCCCCCACCACCCCCCCCCCACCCCCCCCACCCACCCCCCCCCCCCCCCGCCCCCCCCCCCCCCCCCCCCCCCCCCCCCCCCCCCCCCCCCACCCCCCCCCCCCCCACCCCCACCCCCCCCCCCCACCCCCACCCCCCCCCCCCCCCCCCACCCCCCCCCCCACCCCCCCTCCACCCCCACCCCCCCCCCCCCCCCCCCCCCCAACCACCCACCCCCCCCCCCCCCCCCCCCCCCCCCACCACCCCACACCCCCCCCCCCCCCCCCACACCCCCACCCCCCCCCCCCCCCCCCCCCCCCCCCCCCCACCCCCCCCCCCACCCACCCCCCCCCACCCTCCCACCCACCCCCCCCCCCACACCCCACCCACCCCATCCGATTTCCCACCCCTTCCCAAACTTTTAACCATTCTGTTTTTTTTGCTGTGGTTGTATATTCCCTTTTGCCATGGGGGGGACCAGTTTACCCCATGTTTATTTAGAAGTGGCTTCCCACCCACACTTTTTAACAGGACTAGGGGTTATCTGTGGGGTTCCAACCAGTTGGGAGTTTGGAATTCTTGGGGAGCTCACAAGTGAAAGTTGATTCTTGGGGGGGGGGGGGACACCAGGTGGAGGTTGTTTCTTTCTTGGGGACCACACAGTGGGTGTTGTGATTGCTTTGGGGGCCCCCAAACCCCATGTGGAGGTTTTTGATTCTTTGGGGACCCCCCCCCCCACCCAGTGGGAAGTTGATTTCTTGGGGGGACCCCCACCCCAGTTTGGGCTGATTTTTTTGGTACCCCACCAGTGGGAGTTGAGTTGGGGGTGAGGGTTGTTTCCTTGGGGGCCATCCACCAAGGTTAGGAGTTTGTTTCTTGGGGGCCCCAACCCAAAGTTGGGGATTTGTTTATTTTGGGACCCCCACCCCCCCCTGTGGATTTTGGGAGGGTCTTAGGTTTCCCCCACACCAGTGGGGGGGAAGTTTTTTAGGTTCTTTGGGGGGCCCCACCCCACTGGGAGGTTGGTTTTTTTTTGGGGCCTTTCCCACCAGTTGGGATTCTGATTGTTTGGGGGCCACCCAGCAGTTGAAGGGCTGGATTTCTTGGGGGGGCCCCAACAGCAGTGGGAGTTGATTTCTTTGTGCAAGGCACCAAACCAGTTGGAAGGTTTCCTTTCTTCTGGGGCCCCCCACCAGTGGAGTTTGATTTCTTGGGGGCCCCCAGCCCCAGTTGGATGTTGGGCTCATTAGGGGTAAACCAGTGGGAAGTTTTTATCCTTAGGTTTCCTCGAGTGTAGTTTGTTTCTTGGGGCCCTCCCAGGAGAGGGTTGGGTTCAATTGGGGGCCACACAGCAAGTGGGAGTTGGTTTCTTATGGGGTTTCTCCCCCTACCAGGTGGAGTTGATTTCCTTGGGTTTCTCTCCCTAGTGGGGAGACTGGATTTCTTGGGGTTCACACCATCGTTGGGAGGGTGTGGTTGGCAGTTGATTCTTGGCGGTCCCCCAACCAGTTATTGGAGTTGGATTTCCTTGGGGGGGTCACCAGTGGAAGTTGATCTTTTTCTTTGGGGCCCCACCCAGTGAAAGTTTGAAAAGTTCGATTTTCCTTTGGGGGGGGGGCCCAACTACAGTGGGGAAGTTTTGGGGGTTTCCTGGGGCACCCACCAGGTGGGGGGAGTATTTTATTCATTTTGGGGCGCCCACCAGTGGGGGAAATTGGTATTTCTTAACCCCAGTCCCCACCCCCCCACCAAACTGGGGAAGTTTGATTTCCTTGGGGCTCTTCCAAGTTAAAAGTTTTGTTTGGTAGGGGTCCCACCAGTGGAGTTGATTCTTTTGATATTCTCCCAGTGGATTTGATTTTACTTGGGACACGACCCACCAAGGTGAAGTTTGGTTTTACCTTTGGGGGGAATTCACCCCCAGTGGAGTTTTTGTTTTATTTAAGGGGGTGCCATTTACCTGTGGGGTGTTGATTCTTAGGGTTTCCCACCCCATTGCGGAGTTTTGGTTTCCTGGGGGGCCACCACGGGTGGGCTTTTTTTTGGCAAACCCCCACTTTTTTTATGTTTCTTTTTTCTTTCCTGAAATGTTTAGATATAAAACCACCTCACACCTGGCCATTGCCACCAGGGGGGCCCATCTGGGGTGAATTTCTTTTTGCTATTCTTCTATTTGGCCAATCCCAAAGTCTTGAAACTTGGGTCATTTTTCAAGATTTTGTGTCTGTTTCTTAGCATGGGATTTCGGCTTCTGCTAGGGTTATTCAATCTGATTTCCCACCAGGAAGGTTAAAAAAAAAGAAGTTCCTTTGCGGCTTTTGGAAGGTTTTGATGCAAAATTTATTAAACCCCCATTAGGCCCAAGCGGCGTTTAGGACCACCCATCCTTCAATAGGGGAAAAAAAAAAAAAAAATTATTTTTTGGGGCCCCCAAAATACCACCACCCCCAACATTTTCCAAATGGGATTTTCACCAGCCCTAGCTTAACTTTTTCATTTTTTAGGGGACTTTCCCTGACGGAAACACCGTCATAGGGGAAGAAACCCCCCCAAGGAGTTTGGGGAATCCCAAAGTCGGAATTTTTTTGGGGTGGACCCTCCTTTACTTTCCAAGACTTAAGCAGTGGGTTCCAGCTTTTGCAACCCTAGGCCAGCCCTTTAAAATCATTCCTCTCCCACCACCCCCCCAGCTATGGAAAAGAAAACATGCCCACTATTTATAGTTTCCAATTTTGCTGGACCACACTGGATTTTGTTGGAAGCTTTGTGGGGATAGTCTCTATTGGCCCCCTATGAAGGTTCTGGGGGAACCCCCCAGGATTCCCCCACCCCCCCATTATACCGGTCACACCCACCCCAACCGGATTCTGAGGGCCCAATCAACAAGCTATAGGGGGTTACCGGCTGTTTTTTTACTTAAATTAAAAATATTTAAAAATTATATCCTATAGGCCCACCACATTTTCGCTTTTGCCCCACAAATACCATTTTTGGTAATTTGATTTTGGTTTTTCATTCGCTGATGTCTCCCCCATTTCCCAGGGGAGCAAGAGCTGCATTTTTCAGGAATTTCTTTGCTGGGGACCTAAGGGTTATTTTTTTTACCATAGAAAAAACATTTTTATCCAATTATTGGGATTTAGGTGATTTTAAAAATGTATTTGATTTGTTTTGGGAGGTCTCCCCCATCTGGAGCTTTCACTTGGATTCACTAGAGGAAAGGGGGATCTAGAAGAGGCTTTCCACTATTCCCAGAGGAAGTTTTTGAAAGAAAGGTTTTGAGGGGGAGGTTGGTTGGTGTTTTTCAGTCATTTGGTAGCTTCTGCTGCAAATATCCGCTTGTCTATTGGCAAGGACGGGGGAAGGATAGGGCAGGAGATAGACCATTCTTGGATCCCCCCCACACCTTCTTATGAAAGCCCCACTAGTGGAGCCTTGTGGCTATCTTGGGAAGGGACCCCAAAACAGTGGGAGTTAATTATTGGGGGGCCACCACCAGTAGGGTAGTTTTCATTTTTGGAACCCCACCCAGTTTGGATTTTATTTGGGGGCCTATACCATTGGAAGTTTGTTTCCTGGGGCACCCCACCGCCAATGGAGTTGAATTTTGGGGGGTACCCCCCCACCAATGGTGTTAATACTATTGGGGACCACCAACACCCAGTTAGTTATTTGGGGGGGCCTTTCCCCAGTTAAATATATTGGGGGACCCAACCCAGTGGAGTTAAAATTTTATATGTGGGAGCCCCAACACAGGTTGTTTTTATTTTGGGGGCACCCCCCAACCAGTGGGGGGAGTTTGTTTCCTCGGGAGGGCCCTACATTTTACTGCTTATCCCTGTTTTTTTACCATGACTTTTATTATGACCCTTGTAGTCTTCTTTTCCTCCCTGATAAGCAGCCCCAGGACTGCCAAGCTAAGGGCCTATGCTAGGAGGGCCTCATCAAGCCTAGGGGCCCACAAGGGGCTTCCCCTGCTTCTCTGTGAACCAGTCCGAGCCTGGCAGGGTGCTTGTGCTTTGACCATTCCACTCTAACTAATCCAGAATGGGGGGCTCTGCACCTTTTTCCTAGTGATCATGGAACCTCCAATGATTGGATATTTTTTCCATAAGGGTCCGGCCAAAGACAAGTAGAAAATACCTGTCGATTCTCGTCAAATTCTACCATTGAAAACTGTGTTGGACACGAAGTTTTCAAAGAGTATTTTATGTGGATTTAGGTGTTTTTTTTCTGGCAGATTCCATTGTCAGAATGTGAGCCCCATTCATGTCTATAATGTTTTGGATGCAGTTTTTTTTACATGGAATACAGTGGAAGAATGAACTTTTCTTTTTTGAAAAAACATTATTTTAAAATTTGACCTCAGAAAATCCGAGTCGTGTAAACCAACGCCCTTTTGCCCTGATGTTCACGCTTTGATCTTCACTATTGAGGTGAATGGGGAAAAACGTAGCAAAACTGGTGACACATTGTAACAAATTGTAACAAAATACTAAATAATGACCATTTTAGGGACAATGAACCAGTGATCAAAAAAGGCCTCTATAGAAGAAACTGGGTCAATGGACATTTTGGCTGCACTTCCAGGTTCCTAAACATTGCCCATGTAGCCTACACTGTCCATCAAGATGAGTTCTCTCACCTACTTCTTGCTTCACCTAGTCTTCTCGAAGAACGTTGCTTTGGGTTTCAGTTTGGCCAGGGTCCTTATATCTATAGATAGTATACCATTATCTGTAGCAACAATTGGTGACACATTGTAACAAATTGACTGGTCATGTAACAAAATACTCAAATAATGACCCCCATGGGGACAATGAAGCAATGATCAAAAATTGGTTTCATTAAAGACAATGGGTTGATGGCCATTTTGGTTGCACTTTCAGGTTCCTAAACATTGCCCATGTAGCCTACACTATCCTTCAAGTAGAGTTATCTCGCCTACTTCTTGGTTCCTCCAGTCTTCTCAAAGAACATTGCTTTGGGTTTTGATTTCGCCTACTTCTTGGTTCCTCCAGTCTTCTTGAAGAACATTGCTTTGGGTTTTGATTTCGTTTACTTCTTTTGTCCTCTAGTCTTCTCGAAGAATGTTGCTTTGGGTTTAAATTTTTCCAGAGTCCTTATATCCATAGACAGTATACCATTATTCGTAGCAACAAATGGTGACACATTGTAACAAATGGACTAATCATGAAACAAAATACTAAATAATGATCATTTTGGGGACAATGAACCAATCATCAAAGTGGGTCCTATGAAAGAAAATGGAACGATGGCCATTTTGGTTGCACTTTCAGG
Organism: Phyllomedusa bahiana; assembly: GCA_025379985.1. Lineage (NCBI taxonomy): Eukaryota > Metazoa > Chordata > Amphibia > Anura > Hylidae > Phyllomedusa > Phyllomedusa bahiana. The sequence goes on along the minus strand of JAODAL010019483.1, from coordinate 14,206 downwards.
TTCCTAAACATTGCCCATGTAGCCTACACTGTCCATCAAGTTGAGATATCTCACCTACTTCTTGGTTTGTTGAAGAACATTGCTTTGGTTTTCGATTTGGCCAGAGTCCTTATTTCCACAGATGTCATTCAAGATAGATACATAAGACATAAAGTCACTTTATTATATGACATGGGCACCAGCTGACAGGTAACGGCGCTCATGTCAGCCATCTTAGGTCATGTCCTGTCAACAAGAACCACCAAAAAGCACAGTCCTTTGGAACAAATCACCTCATCCACTTCCATATGCCAAAGTGGTAGACGTACAGACATCAACATGGCTGAGACATTGGACGGGAACTCGATTTTTGCTTCTCTACCATGGTCTTCAGTCACTGACACCTTCATCCTCTGCATTCTCTTAATATGGTTGCCCAAGAACTAAACAACGAACATGGGTCTTTCACTACTCAACATATAGAGCTTCTTCTACCAAATGCCACCACTTAGCTGTAGACATCCAACACGTTCTTCTTCCTCCTCTCAAAGTCTTAGCAGATGCAATGATGATACTGGTACAAGACTAGGAGCACACAGCCGATTCTCTTGAAAAATATGAAAAATATATATGTATATATATATATATATTGCTTTTGTTTAGTAACAGCTTGTGCAGCAGAAGGCTGGTCTATGAGCGAGTGTCCTGAGATTATCGACTTCCAGAGTGGTGTTCTTAATAGGCACATGAAGGTTCTTCAACAGCAACTATTGGGCTGATAGGCTTTACGGTGCTAAGGGAACGGAATGCAAATATGGCCGGGTCGTAGACGAAATGCGGGGGTTGTCGGCCACCGTTGAAACTCTGTAAAATAAAGAAGAAACAGAAGATTAATGGGAATATGTACAAAAAATTGCCTTAGAAGACCAATCAAAGCCCATGAGAAGGTGCCTCCAACAAATTCCAAACTGTATAGACTAAACAAACTTTCTGCTCAGTAGCGCAGGCGCATGGAGAGGTGTAATATGAAGCTTCACTGCCCAATGCTACATCAGCACCAGCCCCCACTATGTGCCAGTTTAATAGTAGCGTGGGAGAACAAGCCTTGGGCTCCAAGAATGAGATGTAACTGCAACCTCTGAACCCCTGTAGTTACACATCTACGTCAAAGTATCTTTAAAATCACTTGTGATCCATGGTGGAAGATGCCGAGATTTGATCAAATTTCAAAGCCTTACCAAAATTTCCCATCATTGAAAACCAATGAAATTTATGCCGATCATTGACAATCTGGATACACAAAATAGCCATGCTTCATCAAAGTCAGAGGAAAGTCCCACACCTATCTTGGGAACAAGCCCCCCAGAGTTACAGTTTAGAATGGAGAGCTGGTCACTCTTGTGCACAACTCTCCATTCTGTTCTATGGGAGTTCTGGGTATGAACAAACATTCCCCTGTCCTGTACTGGGAACTCCCTTAGAACAGAATGGAGAAAACAGCGCTCCCTGATACTGTGAACTCCCATAGAACAGACTTGAGAACACAGTGCTCTACTGTACCGGGAACTCCCATAGAACAGAATAGAGAGAACACAGTGCTCCCATGTACTGGGAACTCCCATAGAACAGAATGGAGAACACAACGCTCCCCTATACTGAGAACTCCCATAGAGAAGAATAGAGAACACAGCGCTCCCCTGCACTAGGAACTCCTATAAAACAGAATGGAGAGAACACAGCGCTCCCCTGTACTGGGAACTACAATAAAACAAAATTCAGAGAAAACAGCGCTCTCATGTTCTGAGAACACCCATAGAAAAGAAGTGAGAGTACACAGCGCTCCCCTGTACTGGGAACTTCCATAGAACAGAATAGAGAACACAGTGCTCCCCCGTACTGGGATCTCCCATAGAAACAGAATAGAGGGAACACAGTGCTCCCCGATACTGGATCTAATAGAACAGAATAGAGAACCAGCTCTCCCCTGTTACTTGATCCTCCCATAGAACAGAATGGTGTAGAAACACAGTGCTCCCCAGTCTTGGGAACTCCACAAGAACAAAATGGAAAGGAGAGCACATCGCTCCCCTGTAGTAGGAATCCATAGAAAAGAATGGAGAACACAGCGCTCCCTGTATGGGACACATAGAACAGAATTGAGACACAGCGGCTCTGTACTTGGAACTCCCATAGAGCAGAATGGAGAGAACACAGCGCTCCCCTGTACTGGGAACTCCCATAGAAGTGATCGGCTCTCCATACTGACCTGACACTTTTTCGGGGGGGAATCCGAGGGAAATTTGCAACCTACCACACATTGATGGCATTTGCTATCAATGATGGAAACACAGCTTTATATTTTTTAACCCTGAAAAAAAGACGTCCGTCCAGTTCAGCCCATTATCCTATAGTGTTGATCCTGAAGAAGACAAAAAAGGTAGGAGTCATTTGTCCTGATATTGCCCTAAATCTGGGAACCAGAACACACCCCTTGGTCAACAACCCAAATCTCCAGTAGATCACTTCAGCTTAGGTTTTCTCCTCTATGGGCACCTTGTCCGCACTGCTGCAGTGACCCATTGGGTTTCCATGGAATATGGTTCAGGCTACGTCATCATTCACTGCTGAGTATAAGCAATTTATAGAATATTGTCGGGAACCAAAAGATCCGACGATGCAACCCATTTAATAGAGAGTTGGACAAGTTTTTCTGAACAATTTTCCAATAGGGGGAGCTGTTTCATAGACTTTCCTGGATAAACCATTCCATTGTGATTCAGGGGACTGATCTGTGGATCTGTTCCTGCTTTTAATAACCTAAGACATCATTTTAATTTACTGACAGTTCCTAGAAAATCTGAACACCCTATAAATAAACACTTGGCTCGAACCTTCGAAGAGCGGGTCCAACATTGCGAATGCAGAGCCAAGCGCGTCGCTCCCTCTGCACAGTCAAAGCTTTTGCAGCCGGTTCTTGGACGGAACGGAGATAAATAATACTTTTTCCTTACACTTTCGTGAAAGGAAGTTTTGACTTATTGCAACAGGAAGGAAATGCCTCCAGGGGCCCAAGGCCTGGAAGAGATCTCCAAATGTGGCCCAGGCCCCGTCTAATGTAAAGCGACGGGAGATTTATGGCAGTTTCGAGCATGTAGTGTCAGATGAGAGAAGGATCCTAAAGTCATCCCGTTCCCCGGCGTACGTGTGTCCTGATCTTGCCGAAAAGCAATGACTGGGACACCCATTACAGAGGAGAGCTGAAGGAGGTGAAGGGGGTCTTGGTGCCAAACTCAAGCTACCCCCAAATGCGAATTCTAGAGTTTAGTGCCTGGGTGACGAGTGTTGTCCGAGCTGATGTCCTCTTTGAGGATCTGCAATGGTTGGAAAGTCCATCTTGTGAGTGCAATGAGCATCAGATATGACCAAGAGGGCTACAGCCTTGCACAAGTATGACAGGATTGATAGAGCCTTCACCAGGCAAATATGGGCAGATGCCAAGGTCAACTGGGTCAGGAGGGCTAATGCTCATCTAGATAATATGTTCTATGTTTTTCAAGACAAGGGGCACCCATGGGCCCACGTAAACTCAGAGTTGGCCCTCGATATGTCATGCAACCCTACTATCCAGTGCCACATGTTTCATGTACCCCTCCGCCAGCATCACCAGGCAAACATGGGTAGATGCCAAGGTCAACTGGGTCAGGAGGGCTAATGCTGATCTGGATAATATAGTTACATAATTAGTACGGTCGAAAAAAGACATGTCCATTAAGTTCAACCAATGTGGGTGAAGGGAGGGAGACAAGAATTTCAAGCCCAGCCTCCCCACTGGTGAATACCCTGAAACCCACAAAGACCAATCTGCTCCAGGGGAGACCCCATCTCTGACCTCATAACCTCCACCAGCCAGGATCAAGGATCTATGTTTTTCAAGACAAGGGTCACCTATGGGCCCACATAAACTCAGAGTCAGCCCTCTATATGTCATGCAACCCTACTATCCAGTGCTACATTTTGCATGCACCCCAGCATCACCAGCCAAACATGGGCAGATGCCAAGGCCAACTGGATCTGCATAATATATTCTAGGTTTTTTAACTTAAGGTTCACCCATGGACCCACATAGACCCAGAGTGAGCCCTTCATGTACTGCACAACCTTACTACCTAGTGCCACATGTTGCATGCACTGCACCCTCAGCATCACTAGGCACACATGGGCAGATGCCAAAGCCAACTGGGTCAGAAGGGCTTATACTGATCTGGGTTATATATCCTATGTAAGGGTCACCCATGGGCCCACATAGTTCTTACACAGCTATGACATCATGCACATTTAGAGCTAGCGTTATCAACAGGCAAACATGGACAGATGCCAAAGCCAACTAGGTGAGGGGGGGCTCATGGTGATTTGGGTAATATCTTCTATCTTTTTTAAAGCTAAGGGTCACTCATGGGCCCACATAGACCTGGAGTCAGCCACTTTATATTAATATAATAATAATTTAAAAATCTTTTTTTATTAGCGCCCAACAAATTTCGCAAGCACTTTCAATGTAGAGGGTGATAATTACAGGACAAACCGAACATTAAACAGGAAAGTAATTACAGGTGAGGACACAGGTGTGAGGGCACCTGACTCCATGAGCTTACAATCTAAGTGGGTGCCATGGGGGAAACAAAGGGGAGCAATGTGCATAAAATTTACAATGGCCCAGCCCATGTTTTATAAATATGGGGAAGTTTTTAAATAAAGATTTGGTGAACTGCACCATGACTGTACAATCTAGTATAAGATAAGTGCCTGTGAGTGCCCTAGTGTAGGGAGTCACAGAAATGTGTGTGATAGAAGGTGAGGGTTAGCAATTAGGGGTTTTGGTCGCCTGCCTGAGGAGATGTGTTTTCAGGACACTCTTAAAACTACGAAGGCTGTGATTGTGCCTGATGGTACGTGGTAGGATGTTCCAGAGAATGGGTGCAGCACGTGCAAAATTTGAAGACGGGCATGGAGGTTCGGATGATTGTAGTCTGTAGTTTGATGCCCGTAGCTGAGCGGAGAGAGCGGGCAGGGTGGTAGACAGAGATGAGGGAGGAGATGTATGGGGGTGCAGCACTGTGGAGAGCTTTATGGGTAAAAGTGATGAGTTATGCTGTATTCTGTACTGGATGGGCAACCAGTTTCAGCGAGTGACACAGGGTTGAGGCATCAGTATAGCGGCTGGAAAGAAAGACAAGCGGCTGCTGCATTCAGGACAGATTGGAGAGGGGAGAGTTTAGAGAGGGGGAGACCGATAAAACAGGGAGTTACAGTAGTCAAGACGAGAATGAATAAGAGCAAAAAATGAGATTTGAGTTGTTTCCACAGTGAGAAAAGGACGGATTTTGGGAATATTCTTGAGGTGCAGGTGACAGGAGCGGGCAAGGGATTGATATATGGGGTGAAGAACAGATTCAGAGTCTAGAATAACCCCAAGACATCGGGCCTGCTGCCTAGGGGTTTATGGGGATGCCACACACTGAAGAGAAATAGCAGATGGGGGTTGGTTAGCAGATGGGGGAAAAACAAGAAGTTCGGTTTTGGTGAGGTTTAGTTGGAGATAGAGAGAGGAAGTGATGTCAGAGACAGCGGAAAAGACAGTCATGGTGTTTTGTAGCAGGGCAGGAGTGGAGGTCTCGGGAAAGGTGTATAATGGGGGTCATCCGCATAGAGATGGTACTGGAAGCCAAATCTAAATGATGGTTTTTGGGCCCAAAGGGGCTGTATAGATTGAGAAGAGGAGTGGACCAAGAATGACCCTTGAGAGACCCCTACGGCAAGAGGGAGAGGAGAGGAAGTAGAACCAGAAAACGAGACACTGAAGAAGCGGACAGAGAGGTAGGAAGAGAACCAAGCGAGAGCGGTGTCCTGGAGGCCAATGGTGCTGAGCATGCTGAGGAGAAGATGGTGATGCAACCTTACTACATAGTGCCACCTGTTGCGTGCACCCAAACTCCAGGATCGGCTGGCAAACATGGGCAGATGCCAAGGCCAACTCGGTTAGGGGGGCTCATGGTGATTTGGGTAATACCTTCTATCTTTTCTTAAGCTAAGGGTGACTCATGGGCCCTTCACATGTTATACAACCTTGCTACATAGTGCCACCTGTGCACCCCAACTCCAGAATCAGCTGGCAAACACGGGCAGATGCCAAAGCCAACTGGGTCAGGAGGGCTAATGCTGATTTGGATAATAAGTTCTATATAAGGGACACCCTCTACATGTTGTTGTTCAATTCTACTCGCCTGTGCTACTTGTAGCATGCACTCCACCCCAGTTATCATAGGAAGCCTCTAACCATCTAGCTGAGCATCCAATGCAAAACTTGGATTGGGGGCATCAAACATGACGTGCTATTTGGTGTTGGGGCTGACCGCCATCACTATCTCCTAAAGTGACAATGCTGGCACCATTGGCTCGGGTCAGTGTTCTGTATTCTGTTAGTTAGCAACAGCCAGTATCCAATCCACACATGGGCACGGCCATGGGCCCCCACTCCGGCCTGCTTCAGCTAATGAGGGCTCAACTGGAAAAAACCTGATAAAGATGATTTGCAAACCAGGTTATTCACTTTAGAGATGACCTGCGTCCATTTTAGTAAATACCTGTGTGTTCTTCATGAAGTAACAATCCCGGAGCATCTTCTCTTATAACTTTGTGCTGTGCTGCTTCTCTGTTATCCCTCCTTGAAATATATTACTGAATCTGTCAGCTGGGTGTGGCCATTCAGCTGCCATAAGTATGTGTCCCTGCATGTATTGACTGTCAGCACAGATTGGACAATGTCACACTGTGCAAGGACACCCCCCCCAATTGGTCACGCCCAGATGACAGATTCAGTAATACATTTCCAGCAGGAATAACAGAGGAACAATAAAAAGTTTTAAGAGAAGAGGCTCCAGAATTGTTCTTTCAGAGGGAACACAAGGATTTACTAAAACTGTCGTGTAAGGAACGGCCACTGGTTCTATGAAGTATGTGGCTGAGGGATTGTTACCAGAGCCATCTTTACAGCATTATGGGCCCCCGGGCATAGCAGTGCAGTGGGCTCTGCCCATATACATAACGTTGAATCAGGCCATACCTCTATTCACGGCACACATGACACCACATGAAGCCATGCTTTTTACCACCCCCAAGCACACCTATATCATCACGCCACCTACATCGGCACACCCCGCTTACATCTTGTAGGCAGCGTTCAGTCTACAAGACTAAATAACAAAGCAGGGAGCCGATGGCTTCCTGATTCACCATGGTTTGTAACTTTTTGTACATTCTAGCATCACACAGTTAAATAAACAGCCCCAACCCAGAGACCCAGACCCTGGGACATACATTTACCACCTGGGGCCCCTGGGCAACTGCCCAATGGATAAGATGGCCCTGATTGTTACAATGTATCAATCTAGGCAATCTTCTATGAGATAAACAGCCTGATCCATTTGACCTATCCTAATACATTGTAACAAACCTAGGACGAAAGAAAGATGTCTGCATTTTCTGTTTACCTGATAGAGGTGCCTCTATTGTAACAAACCCTCACCTGTGAGAAATAATAGGGTCTGCATAGGTTTTTAGCCTTTTACTGTAAACAAGAATGATCCTGATTACTGACAGCAAGCAGAGGTCTTGTCCACAGTGAGGAATTACAACACAATGTAGAAGCTTTTTAGGGGCTGAGCCCTTTAAAGACACCCCATGACATGTGTTGTAGTAAATCCTTGTATACTCTGTGAAATAACAATTCTGGGGCATCTTCTCTTATAACTTTGTGCTGTTCCTCTGTTATTCCTCCTAGAAACGTATTACTGAATCTGTCAGCTGGGTGTTACCCATCGGGGGAGTGTCCCTGCACAGTCTGACTCTGTCAGCACTGATTGGACAATGTCAGACTGTGTAGGGACACACCCCACTTGGTCACGTCCAGCTGACAGATAAAGTATTACATTTCCAGGAGGAGTAACAGAGGAACAACAGAACACAGATTTATAAGAGGCTCCATCAGGGGCGTAACTATAGGAGGTGCAGAGGTAGAGGTTGTTTCCGGGCCCTGGAGCCTAAGGGGCCCTCTCCCACATTAGGAGATGCTAATACTTTAAATGGCACATGGGAGGAGGGGGCCCTTTAATGGATTTTACACTGGGGCCCCGGAGCTTTAAGTTACACCTCTGAGCCCCAGAATTGTTATTTCACAGGGAGGACAAGGATGTTCCACAACGGTCATAGATCCTATTTGAAGTGAAAAAACTGGCTTGCAATCCTCTATAGAGCCAGGTATCTCCCTGTTGAATCTGAGCCAAGACCCGAGCCCCCATTAACTAAAGCAGGCCTGAGTGGGGGCCGTGACGGTGCCCATGGCCGTGCCTGTGAGTGGAGAGGCCAGAATGCCTGGTACAAAGTTGCCAAGTAACAAAGTACAAAACATTCCGCTTCTGCGGCCAAACCAATTCTCCAGCGACACTACTAAGGCTTCTACTGAGAGCGGCCGAGTCCTGGAGAGTATTCAATAGAACAAATATTCAGGGTAACGCCGCGTCTCTAATCACAGCTAAAGAGCCTGGCAGGGAAAGAGATTGCAAAACTCCTTCAGCTCCTCGGCCAGGGTTGCTATCCTGGAAGAACGTTACGGCTTCTGCACCTCGGCTCAGAGATTCGCTAATTCCGTGATTATCCTCGAATGCTCTAGAGCTGCAACATTCTCTAGTCACATCCAAAGCTGCATTCAATATCCTGCAGTTTTCCTGTTCGCTCTCAGGATAGAACATCTTGCATATCCCTTTCTTCACCCAAGAACCTCTCTAGACCTTTGTCATAGACTAACTGTATGATACAATGCCCTAATCACATCCAAAGCTGCCCCCAGATTTGTGCTGGTTGTGACGATAAACCTATCCCGGAAGAACATTACGGCTTCTGCACCTCGGCTCAGAGATTTGCTAATGCTGTGATTATCCCCGAATGCTCTAGAGCTGCAACATTCTCTAGTCACATCCAAAGCTGCATTCAATATCCTGCAGTTTTCCTGTTCACTCTCAGGATAGAACATCTTGCATATCCCTTTCTTCACCCAAGAACCTCTCTAGACCTTTGTCATAGACTAACTGTATGATACAATGCTCTAGTCGCATCCAAAGCTGCACCCAGATTTGTGCAGGTTGTGACTATAAACCTATCCTGGAAGAACGTTACGGCTTCTGGACCTCAGCTCAGAGATTTGCTATGACTTTGATTATCCTTTAGCGCTCTTGAGTTGCACCATGTACCGTCCTGTAGTCACATCCAAAGCTGCATTCAATATCCTGCAGTTTTCCTGTTCGCTCTCGGATAGAACATCTTGCATATCCCTACTTTCACCCAAGAACCTCTATAGAACTTTGTCATAGAATAACTGTATGAAACAATGCACTAGTCACATCCAAAGCTGCATTCAATATACTGCAGTTTTCCTGTTCGCTCACAGGATAGAACATCTTGCATATCCCTACATTCACCCAAGAACCTCTATAGAGCTTTGTCATAGACTAACTGTATGATACAATGCTCTAGTCACATCCAAAGCTGCACCCAGATTTGTGCTGGTTGTGACTATAAACCTATCCTGGAAGAGCGTTGCTGCTTCTGGACCTCAGCTCAGAGATTTGCTATTACTTTGATTATCCTTTAATGCTCTTGATTTGCATCATGTAATCCTCTAGTCACATCCACAGCTGCATTCAATATCCTCAGTTTTCCTGTCAACTAACGGAATAGAACATCTTGCACATGCCTCCTTTCACCCAGGAACCTCTATGTCATAAAATGACTGTATGATAAATGCTCTAGTCACATCTAAAGCTGCACCCAGATTTTTTTGCTGGTTGTGACTATAAACCTACACAACTCCCTAACCTGGAAGAACACTACAGCCCCAAGACCTCAGCTCAGAGAGTCACTAACACTCTGATTATCGCTCAATGCTCTTGAGTTGCATCATCCATTAATCCTCTAGTCACATCCACAGCTGCATTCAATAACCTGCAGTTTTCCTTAAGCTTTCAGGATAAAACATATTGCCTGGCCCTCTTTTCACCCAGGAACCTCTATAGACCTATGCCATAGACTGACTGTATCAGAAAATGCACTAGTCACATCCAAAGCTGCACTCTGAAATGTGCAGATTGCGACTGCAAATCTATGCAAACCACTGCCCTTATTCGAAATATAATTTTTCATTCTATATATACTGGTCTACTTATATAATAATAATACACTAATACCCAGTCGAGTCCCATTATTATGACCACCAGCAAATATCCAGAGTAACTGCAGTGTGCAGCCCGGACAGCAGCTAGATGGGAGGGGAGTGACTTCATAAGCCCCTGGTAGGTTGTCACAGGTACCTGAAGCCGACTGCATCCCACAGCTACTGGATGGGCCACCACCAGCTTGTGTTCTTCCAGCAACGGTTGCAGGATTGTTCTCTGATGTTCACCCCTAACAAGCCAATGTCAATCTATTCCATGAAGAAGAAAATGTGACTCATTGGAGAAGACAACACGGAGTCCAAATACTGCCTGGAAAATTTAAGCTTTTTCACCTGATGCAGCTTGGTTAGAGGAGGTGCAGTGACATCCGTCTGCTCCAGGCCCCATACACAGTAGGGTTAGCAGAGGTGCAGTTGACACTGTCGCTCCAGGCCCCATACACAGTAGGGTTAGCAGAGGTCCCAGTGACATCCGCCCTGCTCCGGGGCCCCAAAACACAGTAAGGGTTAGCAGAGGTGCAGTGACACCGTCTGCTCCGGGGTCCCATACACAGTGGGGTTTAGCAGAGGTGCAGTGAATCCGTCTGCTCCAGCCCCATACACAGTAGGGTTAGCAGAGGTGCAGTGACATCCGTCTGCTCCGGGGCCCAAAAAAAAGTAGGTTTAGCAGAGGTGCAGTGACATCAATCTGCTCCGGGTCCCCATAACAGTAGGGTTAGCAGAGGTGCAGTGATATCTATCTGCTCCGGGGCCCCATACACAGTAGGGTTAGCATATGTGCATTGACATCCGTCTACTCCAGGGCCCCTTACGTAGTAAGGTGTCCTGAAAATTCTAGTACAAATGTAATCACATTACAACCTGTAACTGCAACTCCCAACATGCTCAGATAGGAGTTGCAGTTTCTCGACAGCTGGATAGCCTCAGACTGGAGGTGTGTGATACAGATTCTCCCTCAGACCACCAGGACCTATACTGGCAGTTATGATAATCTAGCCTTATACCTCAATTGTATTCATGTACAGCTCTGCCATATCCCACAGGAGGTACCCCTAAGCTGAGGTGTACATTGAAGAGAAAAGAACCCCATTGAATAGTGCCCGCTTCTGCCACCCAGGATAGAGGGTCTCAGCGTTTGCTTTCCTCAATGACCCCTAGCCCAGTGGTACAGTAATTCTACAGAGGAAAGGTCTCAATAATAAAGGAATTGGGACCAACCAGTCTCCAAGAGCCCCACAGCAACATGGCCCACCTCTACAGTATGTACACCTGTACGCCCTTGCCCACCAGGACCTTGGTGCATTTTCAGACTTTGCACCCTATATTACGCCTCTGCCATGGTTGCATCTGAACAGACTTCACTATGAGCAGACACATAGGGTGCTTGGCCCATCGGTTACACAGAATCCGGCACTATCTGGCTATCGCTTGGCGAGTCGGGGAAGAATGCCCATTAAGCGCATCGCTCGCTATGTTTTATCACAGCAACATGGCCCACCTCTATAGTATGTACACCTGTACACCCTTGCCCACCAGGACCTTGGTGCATTTTCAAACTTTGCACCCTATATTGCGCCTCTGCCGTGGTTGCATCTGAACAGGCTTCACTATGAGCAGACACATAGGGTGCTTGGCCCATCGGTTACACAGAATCCGGCACTATCTGGCTATCGCTTGGCGAGTCGGGGAAGAATGCCCATTAAGCGCATCGCTCGCTATGTTTAATCACTGCAACATGGCCCACCTCTATAGTATGTACACCTGTACGCCCTTGCCCACCAGGACTTTGGTGCATTTTCAGACTTTGCACCCTATATTGCGCCTCTGCTATGGCTGAACAGACTTTACTATGAGCAGATACAGAGGGTGCTTGGCCCATCGGTTACACAGAATCCGGCACTATCTGGCTATCGCTTGGCGAGTCGGAGAAGAATGCCCATTAAGCGCATCGCTCGCTATGTTTTATCACAGCAATTAAAAGCAGAGCTAAAGGGTAGAGAGCGCTGCGCGCTCCGAGGTCGTTACCCAGGAGGCCGTTCTGCCTCGAATGACAGGTTCGCGCTTGCACTTCAAAGAGCGACGCTTCTGGCACTCGAGGTCTCCTAGAGATCGGAGCTTCTATTGTTGCGCTGCCAACTCCGTCTATGGCCTCGACTTCAAAACCAGGGATAAATGGCCGGCAATTTGTCGGGAGGATCTCCCCGGGTTACAGCGGCGGACGGCGCAGGACACGCTCAACAGCCGATCTATGACTTGGATGGAGATCAAGGACGTGGAGGTCCGGACCAGCTGGGGAGCGCTGCACCCCCCACCCCCACTAGCTTTCTTCTTCAGCCAGTCCCTAGACCCAGATACTTGAACCTCCTCTTCCAAGAAAAAAAAAAACTGGGCAGGTTTACAAGGAACGACCTTTCCCAATGTGGGAGCTCTGCACCTAGATATAATCTGCTCGGAAAAGTCACTTTGCAAATACTTCTCACAAGTTCTCTACTCCAGCCACATCCAGAGCTGCATTCACGTTGCTGCTTGGTCTGTGCCTGGAGGTGCATGGACATAAAGGAAGCTGAGAAAAACTTAGTGATAGCAATACTAACAAAGAAGTGTGGGGGCAAAGCCTGAGAGTCATGGCCGTCCCTCTCAAGTCCTCTACTCCAGTCACATCCAGAGCTGCAGTCACGTTGCTGCTTGGTCTGTGCCTGGAGGTGCATGTCCTGTTCGGGACATAGGAAGCTGAGGGGGTAAAGCCTGAGAGTCATGGCAGCCCCTCTCAAGTCCTCTACTCCAGTCACATCCAGAGCTGCAGTCACGTTGCTGCTTGGTCTGTGCCTGGAGGTGCATATCCTGTTCCGGACATAGGAAGCTGAGGGGGGTAAAGCCTGAGAGTCATGGCCACCCCTCTCTGAGGATGCCACCAATTCTGGGTATGCTTTGCCCACCATGGCACGCACCGCCTGACGTGCTGCTGCCCCCTGACATTACAGTTAGATAAGCAGAACAAAGACTAGATTAAAGGGGTTTTGCCACCATCTCATTTCATACCTCCTGCATCCGGCTCTTCAGCTCTGTGTGCTCAGTAGGGGGCGTGTGTGATTTGTTTGAAGTGCATATCATGTGACCCAGCAGGATGACATCACAATGTATTTCCTCTCTGTAGTCAAAGAAAGGTCTGTTTGTGTGTAGAACTGTAAGTAGCTACAATGTAGCTCAGAGGTAAAGTTTTTGCCTCACAACACAAAGGTCCTAGCTTCAAATCCCTGCAGAAACCAAACCTGTGGATTTTTTTTTCTCTCTTTATTAATGCACAGACCTGATTGAGGTTTCCTTTTTTTATTTATTTGCACTGTTTAACTAATTACTAAGAAGCACAGAGGACTGGAGTAGAATGACAGCACCTGGGTGTGAACACTCAGTAGCTGCCTGAGAGGAGAGGTGATGTCTGAGCATGTGCGGCCAGGAGTGAGAAGCTCTCAGCCTTGGTCGCATCCCCTGGAAATGAGCTGTAAACAATGGATCACTAAGGGAGCAGCTAAGACAAAAACAGTGCAGAATTTTTAATAATGATGAATGGTGAAAATGCTTATTATTTAATTTGGAAGCTTCCCATGTCAATTTTACTTTGTGGCAAAACCCCTTTAATCATTATGCAATGCTTCAATGTGCAGTGCACTCAGTTTTTAGGATAAGCTTTGGGTGTGAATGGAGCATAATGCATGATCAGCAGAAGACAAGATAGCATTTGTAAAGCTGCCGGACGTTAGATTTAATACATAAGTATTAGTATATTATTACATTGTAGTATATTGTTATATTATTGTATCATATTATAGTATATTATTATAGTCTATTGTTATAGTATATTATTGCATTGTAGTATATTGTTATATTATTGTATCATATTATAGTATATTATTATAGTCTATTGTTATAAAATTTGGTTTTATTAAA